>CM074726.1:53955970-54210199 GCA_037306005.1 Rhinophrynus dorsalis | reverse complement strand
TAGTAGATATTATGAGAACAAATAAACACTCATTATTCTTGCACCCTATTATGATAAAACATGATCTATATGACAAAAAATAAAATACAGCGGGTGGATGAGGCTCGTATAATAAACTAAAAAGATTATATATCTCAGTGAGTTTAAAGTGCCAACTCCTTCCAGCTGTATATATATATCGTGACCTAAGCAAATAATCTGCGGAATATAAAGACATTATTCATAGAAATGGAAGCACTTTATTTAGACATACAGATATACCAACTGTTAAAGAGAACATGTATATACACCTAATCCACGAAAAATACATTAACAGACTACATAGAAATGTGACTACTCCAAAAAAAAAAAAGTACTACTACTGCTCATCGAATGATTTGATATAAAATGTAAGATACTACCACCTTATAAAGTAAGTTTTAAACCATAATTAAATTTTCCTATAAATATAAAAAAACCTGGAAAAAGTAATAGATAACTCCTACGTGATCCAATGTGACACAAAACAGCCAGTAATCAATACAGTAAGAGCTATTAAATACCAAGATCAGTACACCTGCCATGAGTGAGTTATGGCATGTAAACTGTATACTAATGCACGTGCCATCTTTGTTACTATTACAGTTAGTATGATTTCCCACTTTGTATGAACTACAGTATATGGACAGACACACAGAATTCATTCTTTTCATTAGGTCACGTCATTTTGGGAATACTGACTTATTGTGGAACGTTCACAAATACTCCTATCTCTGTAGGAATATTCACTTTACAAAAAGTATGGATTACGGACTGTATCCATCATAGATTAACACAGGGCTGTCCCAGTTCAGTCCTCAGGTGCCACCAACAGGCCAGGATGTAAGGATTTCCCTGATTACACACAGGTGAGATAATCAGTGGATCATTCATTGTGACTGACTCACCTGTGTAATCAGGGAAATCCTTACATCCTGGCCTGTTGGTGGCGCTGGAGGACTGAACTGGGACAGCCCTGAACTGGGGATTGCTATTGCTCTGGCCACTATCACAACTTGGAATGTAGGTGTGGCTTCCACAACTGAGGTTTGTCCCATCTAAACCTACCACTGTAAGATAGGGGTGTCCAGGTTCAGTCCTCAAGATCTACCAACAGTGCAGGATTTAAGGACTTCCCTGTCTGAACACAAGTGGGCCAATCAAAATGAATGAGCCACTGACTGACTCACCTGTGCTTAGTCAGGGAAATCCTTACATCTTGGCCTGTTGGTGGCACTAGAGGAATGAACTTGGACACCACTGGATGAAACATATACAGATGGACTTTACTTAATGTCACTGCTATATTAAATCACTGACCACATAGGTGTTTACCCATTACTTTTTTCAGTTTGTTTCGTTTTGGTTTTTGTTTTTTTTTTTAAATCTCGCATTACGTTTTCTTTTCTTTTTTGAAATCATGGTTTAATCACATTTTATAAGGTGGTAGTATCGTAAGTATTGGTTTGAAGCTTTATATCGATCATTCGTCAAGTACTAGTGCTTTTTGGATTAGATAATTTTTTTTGGCAGATTAGGGATACGCATTATTTTTTTTTAACAGTTAGAATTCTTAAAGGAATAGCAATGTTTCAAATAAAAGCAGCTCCAATTAATCTTCATAGTATTTTGGCCCTGGAGAGTGTTATTTCAATACTGTCTGAGTTGTAGTTCTAGAGTAACTGAATGATAAAGTATCCCCCTCCCACCCCTTTTACCTAGTGTAACACTGCTCACCTCAGATGTGGAATCTGGTCTCTTGACCAGACAGTTCACAGCAAGGGACAATCTTCTTACTGTGATCATAAGGAAAACCCTGCCCCCCTTGACAGGTTTTTCAGGTTTTTCCTTGTGCTCACTAAAGATTGTCCCTCTCTGTGATCCAATCCGGACAGTTTTGCTGCTCTGAGCTGAGCAGTGTTACATCAGTAAAAGGGGTGGGAGGGGGATACTTTATCATTCAATTACTCTTGAACTACAACTCTGACAGTATTGAAATAACACTCTCTATGGCCCAAAAACTATGAAGATTAATTGGAGCTGGTTTCATTTTTAAACATTACTATCCTGTTAATTCCATTTTTATCAACGGTGTCTTTACATTCAGTAAATGAACTGCTTATGTCAACAATTGTATATATTATACATACAGTTGGAAGTCAGTATCCTAAAGTAATACTGTACAGTGTGTGCGCTAGCTTCCAGTACTGGTGTAAACATGGATCCATCACCTTAACGCATTGTACATCCATCTCATCCTTAAAGGGTTAAAGTAAGTATAGTTCATTTTAAATATAATTAAAAACTGCCGCTACAGTGTGCTAGCAATTTGTTGTAATACAAATATTTTTTGTTGATAGCACAGTTTGGCAATGTATGCTAATTCATTTCTGTGCTGGATAATATTACTACACACTGTGCTATGAGTGAATCTAGGCAGAGCCTACACATTGGGGGGGGTGTCTAATGGCACAGCGAGCGGTAAGTTTGGCGTCAAACATAACTCATTAGTATAATGTGTCACTAAAATACCAAGCTTAATTTCTCAAAAGCTACTTTATAGAAAAATGGTTAGTACATTATATGTAGGCAGATTAAAATTATCTGTGTGACAGGTCTGCTTTAACTCTTTGAGTGTCAAAGAGTTATCTAACACATTGGAATGCAATGCACTGTATACCTCTCTGGCACTCAAAAGTTTGTGTATTTGAGGAACTGCGGTTGAGAATCTTTGCCACAGGATATAATGGAAAGCTATACAGTCAATGTTATATGTAAAGTTTAACTCTCTGAATGCCAGGTGTGTCTACCCAACCTGTGGCATTCAAATGGATAAAATGCATGCAAGACAGCATGGCCTTTATAGACTAGCAGAAAATAGCAGGTGCATGAAGCAAAGAGTTAAGGGCCAGAGGGATGGACAGCAAGTTTGCATTTGCACCACTATGTTCCCTAAGGGGTTAATCTGTGTTGTTGTTGTAATAGACTTACCTGGGGGAAGCTGGTTATTGTCAGAGTGCAGATGCACCACCAGATCACCCTGTGGCCTTTTCCTTCCTACATCATCAGTCCTCTGTCACCTTCTGTCCAGAGAGCAAATAATCCCGTTGGCTATTTGGGGATAATAGCCGTTGTAGTCCCCAAAAGATGGAGGTCCAACAACTGACTATAGAGACTACAGGCCAGAGGTAGAGTATGAGCTCTGGCAGAAAAAAATAAACATTCCTATAGAATTAGGCAGTCAGAGGGTTAAGAATTGTGGTGGTGTAAAATTCTTACCTGGGGGAGTTGTCACTTCTCATCAGGGTGAACTGGAGCTGGTCATTATCAGAGTGTAGAGACGCACCACCAGATCGCCCTGCAGCCTTTTCCATCTTATATCATCACTTGTTCCATCCTCTGCCACCGTGTTCAAACTGAGAACCATCCAGCCAGGGAGACACGGCACATGCTGGACCTCCTGGGGTGGGTGACAGAGAGTGGCACGGCCAGCCGGGACCTGCCACTGATCACAGCACATACGTGATGCCTGCTGTCCGCCTACTGTCCCTCGCGTGCTCCATGCAGTGCGTGTGGAATCCTAGAGAAAAATGAACAAAGATTAACCCTTTGAGTGCCAGAAGCAATGTGTTGCATATCCCTCTGGCACTCAAAGGTTTTAAAGTGAAGCAATTCTGGGACAAATCAGAATTCATAAAGAACACAAAAACAGTCTTGTTGATTTTAATGGTGTTTTTAACCATCTGATGCCTAGAGCAATCTCCAACACACCTATGGCATTCAAGGGGTAAAAACTTAAATCAGTGGTGCACTTGTTACATTGTTAGATTACATTATTAGGAGAAAGACAAAAATACAACCTTGGAAAAAAGATATATTTTGTAGGACTTTTCCTGTTGAGTAAAACAAGGCTACTCCCACTGCTGATAGATGCATATTTCCAGAGTCATTGCTAATTTTATGTTACCATTTCATTTTACATCAACAGTGCCCTCTAGTGGTCAGATTCCTATTAGTTATTCTCTTACATTATTTCAAAGGAACTGAAAATAGTTATCCATATAATGTGATGCACACTGCTGAGTCACTTCTTGTCAATTAGAACTTTCATTAAAGGAGCAGTAAACTTTTTTTATGAAAAGATATATATTGTAGGGATTTTCCTACTGAGTAAAATAAGGTACTCAAACTACCAAGAGATTTATATTTCCAGAGTTATTACAGTTTAAACCCATGTTTTTTTACATTAGCAGTGCCCTCTAGTGGTCAAATTCTAATTAGTTTTTCAGTTACATTCCAATGGAGAGGAAAGTCAGTGACTTACAGTTCTCCATAGAATGTGATAGAAACTGCATGTTACTTGCTGTCAGTTAGAACTTCCAGGAAGTAAACACAGTATATTCACTTCCTGGTTATGTAAACTGCTATACATTTTGAATAAAACATATGACAGCAGTTGGAGTGACCTTGTTTTATTCAGCAGGAAAAGATCTATACAATATGTGTTTTTATAAAAATAAGTTTACTGCTCCTTTAAGTAATCACACTGTAATTCACTTCCTGAAAATTTGATCCGTTTGTCCATAAAAAACAACAGTTTTGGGAGTGCCCTTAAAGGGATAGTAATGTTTCACAAAAACAGCAGCTCCAATTAATCTTCCCAGTGTTTGAGCCATGGAGAGTGTTATTTCATTACTGTCGGAGTTGTAGTTCAAGAGTAACTGAATGATAAAGTTTCCTCCTCTGCGCCTTTTACCTAGTGTAAGTCACCTCCCCTCAGATGTGGAATCTGGTCCTGGGACCACACCCTAGCAAGGGACATCTTCTTACTGTGAACATAAGGAAAACCCTGCCCCCTTCACATGTTTTTCAGGTTTTTCCCTTATGCTCACTGAAGACTGTCCCTCTCTGCGATCCAATCTGGGCAGTCTTGCTGCTCTGAGGTGAGCAGTGTTACATCAGTAAAAGGGGCGGGAGAGGGATACTTTATCATTCAGTTACTCTAGAGCTACAACTCAGACAGTATTGAAAAAACGCTCTCCATGGCCCAAATACTAAGAAGATGAATCGGAGCTGCTTTTTTTGTGAAACACTGCTATCCCTTTAAATTTCCAGGCTTGGCAAACTTTATGCACTAGCACCCTATCATTGTCATTTTGGACATCCATTGTGTCAATTTTTCTCTAGCAATACACAACCATATTCTCTTCCACCATGTCACATTTGCCTCCTTGTCTTTCCAGCTGCCTCATCATTAATGGCCTCTCCTCAGACAGAAGAGTTCTTTGATTTGATAGCTAGCTCGCAGAGCAGACGGCTGGATGACCAGCGTGCAAGTGTGGGCAATTTGCCTGGACTGAGAATAACGCAGAATAACATGGGACATCTGCGGGTGGAAGGAGACCCACAGGAACCAGGGGATGAATTCTTCAACATGCTAATGAAGTGCCAGGTAACAGAATTCACATTTTATTTCCTTTAAAATGACTCCCATAATTTAGAACACATTTATCAAAGCAAATGCACACAGCCTTCAACTCACAAGTCGGTGTCTGAGACCCATATAAATGCCAGGGTAAGTACGACTGCCCTGGCGTCAGAACAGATGAACCACATCCGGGGTCTGCAACATTCTAATGGCTATTTGACTACATTCCAATTAACTGCCTAATTCACCTTGATTAAAATGGGTTGGAGACTTCTCGAGAAGCATTCAAAGGGTTAAGATACCCATTTAAATCAAGGAGAATTTGGGGTATATAATTTGCCCCATAATTAATAATTTTCTTTACATATGGCTTGAAGGGGGTAGATTTATAAAAATTGAGTTGTGTGAAAAGAAGCTTTATTTTGGAGAGCTGTCATTTATAGAAGTAGTTACACCAGTTCAGGAACCCCTTAACATGCCAGGACAATCACAACTGGTCCGGCACTTAAGGACCGGTGACGGTCCCGGCACGTAACGGAACTCCAGGAACGATGCACAGCTGCACTCTGCTCGGCAACCAAGGAATCCATTGCAAAATAAATATATATGATCTGTTGTCTTTAACGCCCCACACTCAGAGTTTAAATCTTTATTAGGATTTTTGGCAAGTTTCTTCCACGGCTATATTAGAGTGTTATTACATAACATCTCCATAAAATCCTGCACTAAAATGGTCCAAAAAAATGCTGCGTTGTTGGTCACCTCTGTCCTACAATGGTGATGGTAGAAACCAAAGAACCTGGGAGCCCGATCTCCTAAATTTTTTTGTGAATTTTATATGTTTTCCTCCCCTACAGTTTGCATATCCTATATAATAATTTGCTAAAACTTGTGTAACGACGAAGTCATGCGCAGTAGAGACTGCCTGCGCCGCGGCCGATACAGAGCTGGGCGCTCCGAAGTCGTGACCGACTGGCAGTGGCACTGTGGCCCATGTAACGGGCTCTTCAACTAGTAATTCATAATAAGGGTTTAGTATTCCTTCAAAAATGTATTGTTACACAAGTTTCATTGGAAAACCTCTCTAGTTTACAAAAGGTTAAAACACATTTGCACACGTTTTACACTGAATTTTCTTACTTCTACTTTTTAGTCTTCGCGGATAGACGACCAAAGGTGTGCCCCACCAGACTCAGTCCCCAGGGGTCCCACGATGCCAGACGAGGACTTCTTCAGTCTCATTCAGAGGGTGCAAGCCAAGCGAATGGATGAACAACGAGTGGATCTCCCATCCAATCAGGAGGAAGGAGATAACAATAATCAGGAAGATGGGCAAAGGCGGCCAAGCAACAGCTAGGAGCCAGGGTACTCCCTCTCCACAGGACAAACATCTGCCTTTTACAAAGGAAACATCTCTCCAAAGGATTTGATGCCACAGATAACACGCAAGCAGAGATGGACTTTTTTTTTTATTCTTAGAAATCGATGTAGATGCATAGCGGTAAAGTGGACAAGTTGGTGAACATATGTGAAGTATCCAAGTGTCTTTGGCCAATTAAATTTTTCTGACACTGGAAAAACACTGTCAGACTTTTATAGACCGCTTTTCTAAGCCAATTACCTGAATTCAGCAGAAAATCTACTCCATGGGTTACTGGGAGCAAGACGCAGCCACGGCAGAGGAGATGGGACTCGATCTAGAATCCCGTAATGAGGGGAGTGCACCAAATATGTGTTCTGTGAAACAACGGGAAGTCTAAGACTAGAAGCGGTGGCATCCATCTTTATTCTGGTGTACGCAACCAGCAGTTTTTATTCATTAAAAAAAAAGTTTCAAAAGGGCCTTATTCACTAACAACTCTACGTACAATGAAAAGAGGAGCTATTATGGGGTCCAGCCAGCAGGACCGAACGGCAGGAATTTGAAAGTCTATAAATTTAACCCTTTGAGTGCAGAAGGGCCATCCAACACAATACACTGGATACCTCTCTTGAATTAAAGCGGAACTACCACTCACATAAAGTTAAACCCCAAGAATTACCCATCTGGTGACTTGCTGATTAATAGTGCTAGTCACCAGAATTATTACCTCCTTATAGATAAATTCTACTGCTCCCGAGACTGACAACCAGGAAACAGCACAGACATCTTTGCATAGTGACGCCTGCACGCCTGTGCTGTCAATCCCAGTCTGCTCTAGGAGGCGTTGTTTGGTACCAGAAGGGACTGATGGCACAGGCGCGCAGATTCTTTTTAAAGCGATGTCGTCTTGGGAGCAGTAGAATTTCTTTGTAAGGAGGTAATTATTCTGGCGACTAGCACTATTGTTCAGCTAGTCGCCAGATGGGCAATTCTTTTGGTTTACCTTTATGTGGGGTGGTAGTTCCACTTTAAATGCCATTTTCTCTTTTTTCCCTTTAACACAACAGGTCTTCAACAAGTTGCAGCTCTAGCATTCAGTCAATGACAATTTGTATTTATGGTAAGCAGAAATGTCCAGTTATTTTAACCTCTTGGATGCTAGAGAGTTGTTCAACTCATTGGAGACCATTCTAGAATTCTATTGGTTAACTCACTGAATGCCAGAGCGATGTGGAATTAATTGCATATCCCATCTGGCACTCAAAAGTTTAAAAACAATCCAGATTAAACAAATGGGAATTTATATTTTCACACCCCTATGATGAAGTTGGTTTGATCCCAGATTGCTCTGCTATTTCTTTTTGCGTATGGCACCGAATGGCAATAATCTTATACTTTCCACCACTGGGTATTACTATGGAATTTCACTCTTTTATAAAGATCTGTTTCTTTGCGCCAGTCATTTTAGCGTACTTACCATTAAAAGGATAGTAATAACGTAATATGTAAAAATGATATATGTTGTAGTGTTTATCCCCTTGAGAAAAACAAGTGAACTCCCACTGCTGAGTGGTGTTTTACTGAAGTTATTATAGATATATAACTTGAATTTTAAAGGTGCAGTGTTTCAGTGACCTGAAATTGTACAGTGGCGCTGTTGCTACACCCTCCTATGGAGGTTTATGGTTAACTGACCAGAGTTGTGAATAGGATGGTGTGGCAACAGCGCCACTGTGCCTAAGAAATTCAAGTCTGAGCTATAATAACTTCTGAATAAAACATTTTATCAGTAGTACCCTTGTTTTACTCAACGGGATAAACACTACTATATTATGTGTGTGTGTGTGTGTGTGTGTATATATATATAATATAAAAAATATACACTTTTTTTTTTTACATAAGTATTACTATCCATTTAAATCTTTTTCTCTTAATCCATGTGAGACACTGAAACCATGGGGTGCAGCAGGGAACTTCCCCCCTGGTTCCTGTGTTCCAGGTTGGATGCAAGAGAAAATCTGATATATTACACTCAGAGCATGAGGCAATGTTTACTGCACATTTAATCTTTTGAGTGCAAAACGTTGCATACTGCTCTGAAACTAAAATGGTTAAGCAGTTGGAATGCAGATTTTATTATAATCAGTTTGTTGCATGTTAGATAAACACTAACATGTCCAATAATAACTACCCACTTATCATACACATGAACATAAAATACTAACGACCACAATGTAATCAATTCTGTCTCAAGTGGATACCCAAAAATGAATATTTAGTACTGGGTATCACATCAGTGGATGTAGACATAATTTGTTTTGGCTGAAATACAGGACAGCAAATTCCACTTGCTGAAGTTTTCCTTCAGTTGGAGAATTTTGGGGTTGTGGGGGAGATTCAGTAAGGTGTGATAAAGAGGTGATACAGCGGAGGGGGGTTGTGGGGGAGATTCAGTAAGGTGTGATAAAGAGGTGATACAGCGGAGGGGACTTCTCCAGTTTAATACTTATCCAATTCCTATGTTATTCTATAGAGCCAATGGACTAAGGGCTCGATCTAAATGCTGACGTCGGCAGAAAAAACTGTCTACGGTGGATTTTTAAGTAAAGTATGCGATGCAAATGTTCCCACAAGTAAGAAATAACGACAGTTTTGAAAACAAAACACTCGTCGCCAAAAGATCAAAATATCGCCCATTGAGGACAATGTAAAAGCTAACCCTAGAGCCATTCAAATGCTGGAGTTAGGGATAACGTGAGTCAAACTGCAACATTTTCCTCCAGAAATCTAACACCTACTTTTTTAGGCGAACACCACACAACTCAGAGTAGAAAACCACCATAAAGGAAAACAAAACAGAGAGTTAGGGATAAAACTGGAGTTAAATTGCAACATTTACTGAAGGACTCCATGAAAGGAACAATAAATGAAGATATAGGTATTATTAGGTCACACAGTGGGAAGGAGAAAATCGTGCACAATAAAACTTCCCTTAAATCTACATCATGAAACAGATATCCAAAAGGTGCATCGGTTATTTTGGGTTTTCTGACTGAACTTGATACTTTGGGGTGTTGTGATTGTCTGTGGTGCTAGGTAACGTTTTTATCTTGTGTTTTTAGGTAAGATTTTCTATGCGACGCGGGTTTAAGGTGAACGTGTATTTTGTTGGTCGTCACTCGTTAGCCTTTCTGGGTAAGGAAGATTTGAATCTCACGTTACCCGGTCTTGGTTAACCCCTTCTTGACAATGGACGTACATGTACATCCCG
Organism: Rhinophrynus dorsalis; assembly: GCA_037306005.1. Classification (NCBI taxonomy): domain Eukaryota; kingdom Metazoa; phylum Chordata; class Amphibia; order Anura; family Rhinophrynidae; genus Rhinophrynus; species Rhinophrynus dorsalis. The sequence continues at coordinate 54,200,119 of CM074726.1, read as the reverse complement.
CAAAAACTGTCACTTTGTGACAGAGAACATACATGTACATCCCGGAATTCCGGGTCCCCGCGCAGCTGCACGCCATTCGGGGACTCCGGAATAATTAAAAAAAAAAGAATTCTTAGCCAGGACGTTAAGTGACGGCCGTGCGCACACGCGGCCAGTCACTAAGGGGTTAACTCGCGAAGGCAGGGTTTTTTTCTTTACGTTGGTTTTAACTCCAACATTTGGCTCAAGCCCTAAGATTCTTCAGCTTTGGTGATCTTAGTGAATAGACTCTATAGAACAACATAGGAACTGGAGAAGTGATAAAGTGGATATGACTTCTCCAGTTTATCACCTCTTAGTGAAATCTCCCCTCTGGAATCCTACAGAAACCTATGTTCGCTCCCTTGGACTTGATATTCAGTACTAATTAAAGATTCACCTTGGATAACCAATCAAAGCAGAATTGAATCGTAGTGGCCATTAGGATTGTATACCCAGATTAATAAAATAAATGACAAATTATTATTAGGGTGTGTTAGTGATCTTTGAGCAGTCGCATTTTCACAAAAAAAAAACAAAATATTGAAACAGAAAATACTGATGTATCACTGTGGAGTTTACAAAATGTCAGTAAAGACTAAAAACTAATTTTAGGACTGACCATGGTATCGTAGAGACGTCTACAAAGCAATGCTTCTATGCACTAAGGCATGATAAAGAGGGCATAACATCTCCAGTGATATCACTTCTCCAATTCCTATGTTATTCTATGGAGCGAATGCCTTAACCCCTTAAGGACCCTTGACGTACCAGGACCGTCACGGTCCCTGAACTACTCAAGGACCGATGACGGTCATGGTACGTCACGTACTTTTTACTTACAGTGCTCTACCGGGAGCGCTGTAAGTAAAAATAGGGCCTGAAATTGACCGCTCCAAGATCGGAGCAATCTCTATCAGGCCCCATAATGACGCGCCGATACACGTGACAGGTCACGTGTACCGGCGCGTCCAAGTCCGCCTATGCTGTCATTATGGGACGGAAATGTCCCATGACCGCCAGTCCTTAAGGGGTTAAGATCTCTCACTTGAGAAATCTTAGTGCATAGGCTCCACAGAATAACATAGCTTCTCCAGTGTTATCATTTCTCCGGTACCTATCACCCAAGGAATCAGACACATCGCTACCATCTAAAACTTCTCTCCACTTCATGGAACCAAAAACTTTATAATTTGCAGTTTCATTCCACAATTAACCCCTTAAGGACCAGCGGTCCCGGGGCGTGCTGTCCCTTAAGGACCACATAGGAAACTTTGACGTGCCGTCCCACGTGACTGATCACGTGGGGCGGCACGTCAAACAGGGCACTGGAAGAGATCGCTCCTGTCTTGGAGCGATCAACTTCAGTGCCCGGTATTACTCACCGCGCTCCTGTAGGAGTGCAGTGAGTAAAAGTACGTGACGTGCCAGGACCGTCACTGGTCCTTAAGTGCCGGACCAGCGTGACGGTCCTGCCACGTCAGTGGTCCTTAAGAGGTTAAAGAGATGGTAATGCCCCAAAAAAATGTACATCCGATTGTTCAATATACTTTTTTTTTTATATTGAATATTATGTTTTGCAACTCCCTTACCTTCATATTCAGCGTGAAAATCCAATGAAAAGTTTCTCCCTCCCGCCCCTTTTGAGCACGTCGTGCTGAGTTCCCTCAGATCAGAAAGCCAGTCACTTGGCAGGATGAATAGCAATGAGTGACAATACTGTATCTGTATAAGAAAAACCCTTCCTCCCTTGGACGAAGGGAACAGGATTTTCTTTATCCTGACACAAGATTGTCCCTTGTCGTGATCTGTCGGAACCGGCTTTCTGATCTGAGGGAACTCAGTGTGACGTGCTCAAAAGGGGCAGGAGGGGGAACTTTTAATTGGATTTTCAAGCTGAATATGTAGGTAAGGGAGTTGCGGAACATGATATTCAAAAAGTATATTAAGCTTACATTTAGTTTTTGGATATTACTATTCCTTTAACTCTTACGATCTGGCTATCATAATCCTAGAACACAGGTAGCGAATAGTAGAGTACAAGTCCCATCATCCTCAACAGGCGATGGGATGTGTAGTCCCTTGAACTCTGTGTGTCACTGCCAAAAAATGTGCCTGATCGTAAAACTGTCTGTTACTGGCCAATAAACCAATCACAGTACAGTCTGCTATGGCCAGTATCACACATTGGAATTCAATGAGATAAACTAGGTGTTCACTTGCTGGAAAGGGTACAGAAATGATTCTCAACTCCAGTACTCAGGCCAAAGCTACAGGTCAGGTTTCAGGCTATTCCATCACAGGCAGATCAATCACAATGACGGATTAACCACCTATGTTGTAGTTGTGCAATAGTGAAAAAGTTAGAGATGCTGAACTAGGAACCAGCCTGCCCTAGAATTTAGTAGGCACGATAGGAATGGTGTCCTACCCAGGGTGCAGTCTCTTTTAGCTCATTGGTGCCTTCCACAGAGAGGAAAGATCCAAAAGCACATAGTATTGATCATATTACCCAAGGGTGATATGGGAAACCAGGTGTGGACTCCTTGCTCACAGTGCCTAGAGAGATCAGCTGAACCTCACTGATGAGGCCAATATGTACATTTGCAGTTGGCTGCTTCTCTTGTTCAGATAGAAACTGCCATATTGACAGGATTATTATGATGTGTGTTAGGATCTTTTCTCTCTGTGAAAGGCACTAGTGAGCTAAGAGAGACTGCACCCTGAGTAGGACACCATTCCTATAGGGCCTGCTAAGTTCTAAAGCAGACGCGTTCCTAGTTGAGCATCTTTGACTAGTTCTTTTGTATGTGCAATACTGAAAACCTGATCTGTTGGTGTACCCTGAGCTCGAACAATGACTAACCCATCCAAATAATATCCCCCACCATCTGGAGGTAACATCCTAATGGCCATTACAAATCCCATCTCAAGACTGTATCTTTAATTAGTACTTAAGTCAGACATTCTTTATGGATGGACTCCAGGACCCAAACTCATCTTCCAGGAGTCTTCTGTGGTATTCAGTAATAACTAAAATTCACTTTGGGTATCCACACAATAAGGATTCATAGCAGCCATTGGGGTTTTAAAGGTTATAATCCATTTACAGGGATCAATTATTAAGACAAATAATGATTTATTTGGCTTATATGCACAAAGGCAGGAGGGATGAATTCTAGGGCATGCCAACTGCAACATTAACCCAGTGGTGACCAACAGGTGGCCCTGGTGCTTTGTGAGGGGCTCTGTTCTCTGCTGCAGAAAAATAAGTTGAAGCAGAACTTTCACTCAAATTAAAGTGCCACCCAAATAATTATTCATACAGCGATATGCATATTAATACTAGTATAATCCTGAATGAGTCCAGCATTATTGAGAAATCCATCTTGTTCTGAGACTGACGGACAGGCGTCAGGTGCAGACATCATGCCTCTTTGGCGTCTGTGCTGTCCGTCCTGGGGGGGGGATGCAGTGTACCTTAAGGTACAGGAAGTGACTGATGGCGCAGGCGCACATATGCCAACGTACAGAAAGAAGCCTGCCCATCAGTCTCCAAACTAAATGGATTCCTCAATAATGCTGGACTTATTCAGGATCATACAAGCACTGGTATGCATGTCTCTATATGAATAATTATTGGGGTGGCACTTTAATTTCAGTGATAGTTCCTCTTAAATGTACTTCTCCATCATCACACTTGTACTCACCCAAATAGCACATGCCCTCTTTCTTTTCAAAAGGGGCGGGAGGGGGATACTTTATCATTCAATTACTCTTGAACTACAACTCTGACAGTATTGAAATAACACTCTCCGTGGCCCAAATACTATGAAGATTAATTGGAATTTTTATTTTGAAACATTACTATCCCTTTAACTTTTCTTTTAACCCCTTAAGGACCGTCTGCTTATGGCCCATGGACCTTTTATTTTTTTTTCTCATCCGGTTCCGGGCTCCCCGAACGGCATGCAGCCACGCGGGGAGCCTGGAATTCCATGATGGTTCTGGCACGTCATGGGTCCTTAACGCAAAACAACCCATGATGTGCCATGACCGTCAAGGGTCGTTAAGGGGTTAACCATATGTCCCCATGTCAGACTGGTTGCAGTTGTGGCTAAGCAGCCTACCAAAACATCCTCAGCCATTAGAAATGAGAAACACCACACCGATACAATAATGTAAAAGTAATACAATTAGTATTATGGAGGAGGTGAACTTCTGGACTTTGAGTGATTGCTTACCAGCAGTATTTGGACACAGATCCAAGAATCTGTCTGTGGTATTTATGGTTATCAAGGCAGCGCCACTCTCATTGAGCATCAGATGTTATCAGATCCTAATCTGCACAAGGTGAGGGTGGCCCCCGCAACCCACACTAAACATTTTGATTGTTTTTGGGGGGGATTTTTTTTTTTATTGCATCTTTTAGGATTTGATATTCAATCAAATCTTTCTAGGTAGATTCTGATGAATCTTAAAACAGACTTGGTACATCCCTCTTTTCATGTAAAAAACATTGCACTTCTATTCATTAACAGATACCGTAACATAAAGGAGCAGTAAATGTTTATGGAAAAAGGTAAATATTGTATTTCCTTAAAACAAAGGTATCCCCACTGCTTGGAGGTTTTTCTTTCAAAAGTTATTACAGCTAAAAAATAATTTAAATCAAACTTTTAGCAACCGGATTATTTGCTGTGTAAAAGGCATTTTTTTCAATAATGCACTTAATAGGAGAGCTCGAGTCATAGACAAGGACTCTTCATACTTGCTGATAGGAACAGCACCATCTGTCGACCAGAATAGAAAACTTGAGTTTAAGTTCACATAGGCAAGTAGGAGATATAATAACTTTTGAATAGAAAAAAAATATATCTCCAAGAAATGAGTGTACCTTGTTTTATTCCACAGATTTTTTTTTTTTACATTAAAGCAGAACTACCACCCGACACAATCTTTAGCTTCACTAAGTTCCCATCTGGCGACTAGCTGCTTAGTAGTGCTACTCACCAGAATAATTACCTTATTTAATAGATTTCTCCTCTCTTCCATGGGTGACAGGCAGGACGGAGCGCGGACATCTTGCCATTGTGACGCCTGCACTGTCAGTCCAGCCGGAACCAAATGGCTCCTAGAAACGCCTACTAGACCTGGCTGGGACTGACAGCGCAGGCGCACGGACGTCACAATGGCAAGATGTCCGCGCTCCATCCTGCCTGTCACCCATGGAAGAGAGCAGAAATCTATTAAATAAGGTCATTATTCTGGCGACTAGCGCTACTAAGCGGCTAGTCGCCAGATGGTGACTTAGTGAAGCTAAAGATTGTGTCAGGTGGTAGTTCCGCTTTAAAGGGATAGTACTGTCTAATTAAATAAAAAAAATTCAGTCTTGTAGCCATTCAAAAAAAAAAAAAAAAAACTAGGAGAGATCCTAGTCCCATCTCTCAAACCTTTATGGTTTGAGAGATATTTGCAGCTAAAGTTCCCCCCTCCCTCCCCTCTCCATGACGGCAGCGCTCTAGCTGACTGCAGGGGAATCCGGTCCCGGGACAGTTGGAGGCTCTTTAGCAGAGCTGAGATTGCAAGAGTAAAAAAGAACTACTTCATTGGAACAGTCTACAAAGTGTGCCTGGTTTGCAGGCACGCTTTGTAGACCGTTCCAATGAAGCAGCTAGAGCGCGGACTTCAGGGAAAGGGGAGGGAGGGGGGAAGTTTAGCTGCAAATATCTCTCAAACCTTAACGGTTTGAGAGATGGAACTGGGACCGTTTAGTTTTTTTTTTGAATGGCTACAAAATTTCATTTTTTTTTAAATTAGACAATACTATCCCTTTAAAAAAGCTTCACTACACATGTCTTAAGCAGCAGTAATCTTTGGATCTCCAGTTAGGGGAAAACTACATGTCCCCTCATCTCCAAACAGCCACGGCTTGTAGAGGATGATGGAAGTTGTAGTCTCCAACAGCTGAAGGACCAGTGATTTACTACTACCCTTCACTTAATTACATATTCCATAGATTTGAAAGGATAGTAACACTTAATATTGTCAAACTATAAATTGCAGGGTTTAACAAGGGGTAACCCTATTGCTGAGGGATGTTTTATTCAAACATTATTCCAGCTCAGACTTGCATTATTTGTGTGCAGTATCACAGTGGCCTGAAACTGTACATTGCTACTGTTGCTAAACCATCTTATGGAGGTTTATGGTCAACAGACCAGAGTTGTCTGTTGCAACAGCGCCACCATGGAGGTAATGCACCCCAAAAAAAAAATCAAGTTTGAGCATCACATACTTTTGAATTAAACATCAGCCGCAGCGATAATACCATTTTATTCAGCAGCATAAACCTTGCAAAATATTTTTTCAGATTATGCATTACTATGCCTATAACCCTTTGAGCACCAAAGGGGTACGTTGCGTACCCCCTCTGACACTCATAAGGTTGCATTACGTGTGCAATAATTAAACACACGCAGCTTGGATAAGAATACATTGTATGAGCAGTTCAAAAACTGGAATGAAGATATTGGACTCTCAGAACCAAGTAAATACCACATACTTGAATGTATTAGACTATTTATTTTCAAATGCGCATTTGCTTAATTCTCATTTAAGAGTAGTTTATAACGAGAAGGTACAGAATTTTTTTTTGTTCCCTGACTTAACAGCTGCCAAATATAATATATGAAAACTTTGTTCTATTGTGCTCAATAAAATATTTTGTGGTCTATTTGTGTCACTGTGTTATGATGTGTTAAAGATCTAACATGGAGCTGAAAAGAGTGTATTTAATTAGCAAGTCTCCCCAAAATTCCAAAATCCATTTGAACGCGACAGCTGCACCCAGAATATTGTGAAGCAATGCACTGAAAACCCATCTGGCACACACAGAATCAAATGAAGAATAAGCCACTTTCGATCTGAAAAGGCAACACTGCTAATGGCCTTGATTGTATAATACAAATAATTTTTTTTTTTTGGAAGATTCTGGGAGGTATTAAGTTCAAAACACTAACAACTACTGCCTCTTTAAGAATCCTTAACTTAAAAATAATTTCTAAAAATTCAGAAGAGGTTAGTGGATTGAATAAAACGCAATCCCTGCCTCATACACCTACATTATCATGTAATGAAATGGGAAATTAAATAGATCAAGAACACCTAATACTTCTGTAACTATAAATTACAAATCCAATTTCATCCTTGAATCTGAAGTGCAATCTCTTAACTAAATTCATCTGCCATTCGGAGTATTCCTGGAGAGCACACATGCCTCATAAAAATTCATAGAGTAACAAGGCAGAGGTGTCCTTTGTCACCTCGATGTTTGCTACCGTGCCCTCATTTAGTTCAACGCATAATAGTCCAGAAATTGTTAGGTCAAATATACTGTAAGGACTGCTTTCCTACAAAATTAGGTAATTATAATTTTCTGCACATTAAGCAACCTCTTCAGGGTTTATCCATTATCTATTTTAAAGGAACACTAGCACCTTACACCTTAATCCTGGAAGTAAATTCCAGTGAATCAATTCAGTGAATTACATGCCCAAAACGAATCTTTTATTAGAACTGGATATCATGTCCATCGAGGTAGACGTGATCAGGGCCGGCGCCACCGATAGGCGAGGTAGTCGCCGGCCTAGGGCGCACACGTACTGGGGGCGCGGGCATGCAGCGGAGAAGAGCTGCACCCGCACCCACCACACCGGAACGCAACACAGTCAGGTCTGTGCTGCTACTGCGCTCCCCCATCGCGGTCGCTCTTTAGTAATGCAGAGCGCGCTTGGAGTCATGATCTCCCGGCGCGCTCTGCATTACTGAAGAGAAGACGGCGCGGGAGCTAAAGGTATGTGATGGGGGGCAAGTTGGAGCTGATGGGGTATAAAGTGGAGCTGGTGGGGGCAAGTTGGAGTGGATGGGGGGCAAAGTGGAGCTGATAGGGGCAAGTTGGAGCTGAGGGGACATAGTGGAGCTGCTGGGCGCAAGTTGGAGCGGATGGGGGGCAAGTTGGAGCGGATGGGGGGCAAAGTGGAGCTGAGGGGGCATAGTGGAGCTGCTGGGCGCAAGTTGGAGCGGATGGAGGGCAAAGTGGAGCTGAAGGGGCACAGTGGAGCTGCTGGGCGCTATGTGGAGCGGATGGGGGGCAAAGTGGAACTGGGGGGGGCAAAGTGGAGCTGGTGGGGCAAGTTGAAGCTGATGGGGGGCAAGTTGGAGCTGCTGGGCGCAAGTTGGAGCGGATGGGGGGCAAAGTGGAGCTGGTGGGACAAGTTGGAGTTGATGGGGGGCAAAGTGGAGCTGCTGGGCGCAAGTTGGAGCGGATGGGGGGCAAAGTGGAGCTGGTGGGAGGCATCTCCAGACCAGGGGCAGACTGGCCCAGGTGACAGAGAGAGGACAATCATGAATATTGTAATATATAAGTAGGCGGGGTATAAAGGGGCGAAGCCAAATGGGCAACAAAATTAGGTTTTGCCTAGGGTGGCAAAAATCCTTGCACCAGCCCTGGACGTGATTCATCGAAGCCAAATTCCAGATCACAAAACTCCTCCTCCCTCTGAAGGTTTCTTAGGAATGAAGAATTCAGTAGGAGGAGTTTGGTGTCCTAGAGTTTGGCTTCAAAGAATCATTTCTGATCACTTGGACAGGATAAGCAGTCAGCTGTGGAATCAGACAGTGAGCTTCACAAGATATGTGTGTGAGTGCCAGCGGGCTATGCAAAGCAATGTGTTGCGTACCTCTCTGGCACTCAAAGTGTTAATGATATCTGAGTTGGAGGACTTGCTTGGTGTTTGCAAATCCCTAATCAGTTCAGAAACTTTCTTGGACACTACCAGAATGCCAAAATGGAGACACTGATGAAGCTTGTTTTAACCCCTTAAGCACCAGTGACATGCCAGGACCATTACAATTTTTTTTCCCTGAGGGACCAGTGACTGTCAGGGCACGTCACGTGCTTTTTAATTACAGTGCTCCTGCGGAAACACAGTAAGTGCAAACAGGGTCTGAAATTGACCAATCCAAGCACGAAGCAGTCTCTCCTCAGACCCCCGCTCCATGCTCTGCAATGCGTTGGCGACCTCTCAAGCATTCAAGGGTTTAAAAAACAGATCTAATGTAGTGCGTATAATGGACAGAGACAGAAATCTAAACACAAGCAGCGTTGTCAGTACAAAAGCACTTATCACTGGTAAATGGATGTGTAATGCAGACAGCGTCACCACTTTAAATAACCAGAGTCAATTACCTTTATGCGCTAGCAGACGATATGTTCATCTCTGATGGGGAGAGAGGGGTGATTCAGTCCTGAAGCAGACAGAGTTGTATTGGATTGCAGTCCTTCCTACAATGAGAAAACATTTCTATTCAATTACCGGGATCACAGCGCATTCACATTTCCTTATTAGAATAGTCCATTTAGGATCACAAGCACAAAATAAAAGTGTGAAGTAATTCCAGGGCAAGCGAGCCTTCCCATAAGGGATACAAATTCCCTTTCACTTAAAGTGGCCCAGTTTCCTTAACCGTTTACGTGCCATAGGGGTACGCAACACATTGCAAAGCAGTGCATTGCATACACCTCTGGCACTCAGAGTTAAAACTGCTCCATCTGGTCTGGGGAGCTCTGCAGGACCAGGTCACATCCCTCTCATAAATGGATCTATGATCGCAGCGCGGTGTGCAGCTGCACTGCGATGACAAGCTTCCGTGATGTGCCGTCACCGGTCCTTAACGTGAAGAGAGCCGTGATGGTCCTGGCATGTCATCTGTTGTTAAGTTGATAAAAACCACCTATGTATTATGACAGCCAAACAACCCGTAGATACGCACACGTCTGTATGGTGAGCTCTGAGTGTGGTACTGTATGTCAGTTTATATATATGCAGCTCCCAGGACAATTATTATTAATACTAGTGTAAAAGCTTGTGTACATGGGCCAAGGTCTGGGATATGTTAACCCTTTGAGTGCCAAAGGGGTACGCAATGCGTTGCGTACCCCACTGTCACTCAAAGGGTTAAGAGGCCGGTCCTGCTCTGTGTCCTGCCGCCAACACAGTCATGCACTGTAGAGACTGCCCGAAACCACAGAATGCTCCCAGCACAGAACTCCCAGCATTCCTACACTTCCCAGTAATCTGTGCTCCCAGCATTCCGTGCTCCCAGCATTCCGTGCGTTCAGGCAGTCTCTACTGTGCATGACGGCTTCTGGCAAACATCCTAGTGAATTATTATATAGGAAAATATAATTTGCTAGGATGCTAAGCTCCCTGTTTGCGTATAACGCACATGTGCAGTAGAGACTGGCGGAACGATGCACTAACATGCAGTAGTCATGCACCGCAGAGACTGCCGGAATGCGCTGGACCCCAGTCCGAGGCACGGCCAATCCAGAGCAGGGCTCCCTAAACATCCCAACGCCCGTCCCCAGAGCTGCAGCCGAGGCCACCGGGTGGCACCCTGGCCCGTGCACACGGGCTTTCAACACTAGTATCTGATAATCTATAAATCTGCTGAATTAACTTATCAAATACGTAAACAACAAAGGGCGACAGGTCCACTTTAAATGGAGCTTTTATTCCCTTGAATGCTAGCAATTGGATTGGGAACCTCACTAGCATTCAAGGGGGAGATGCACGAAGAAGTCATAAATAGGAGATGACTTCTCCAACGCTATCACTTCTCCAAGTCCTGTATTAATCTATGGAGCCATTGCAATAACATTTCTCCAGCTTTGGAGACCTTCATCATAGGCTTCATAGAATAACATAGGAACCGGAGAAGTGATCTCCACGTTATCACACCTTAGTGCACAACCCCCATGGTGTTAAACAGGATTCTTATGGTGCAGTCAGTTTGCCCCAAAACTGCACCACTTGTTTTCAGTCAGTCAGACACGGTGATCTTGCTTCTACAGAGGTACATTCCCAAGTGAATGGGAATGGGAACTTTATGGAATGAATTCTATTGCAGGTGATGATATAAGAGGATTTTAGTCTTACCCGGTAAATCCTTTTCTCTTAGTCCATACAGGTTACTGGTAACTCTGGGTAGGCAATCTGCCCCTTTAATTAGGCAGGAACAATTCTAGAACTGAATGCAGGGGGTGGAGCCTACCATCCCTCCTTGGATGCAGCTAGCCAATCAGCTCCAGAAAGATTTGAGACACTAACTATTGATTAGATAGTAGAAGGGAAAAAAAGACTCCTGTGAGCATGACCCCAAAGGCCCCCCACAGTCTGCCACAGGAGAGCCAAGCATGGTCCCTTGACAGGGTAGGAGACCAGTAACCTGTATGGACTAAGAGAAAAGGATTTAACAGGTAAGACTAAAATCCTCTTTTCTCTGTCGTCCAATACAGGTTACTGGTAACTTTGGGATGTCCAATCATTGAGTTTCCCAGAGGCGGGAAGTAAGGCAAGGACCAGGCGCAAGGCCCCCAAAGTCACCAGAGCAGATATGAACCATCAGATCAGAGATAGCCCAACAAAACAATCAAGTGTCAACGGACACTAAACAGGGGTAACAACACCCCAAACTGTTACACAGCACACTGAACTAAAGCCAACCAGGCTCAAAAGTGAAGAAAGCATCAAAGAACCGAAGAAGATCCTAGACAGGCAAGACTGCCTCCAGGATCTTCCTCCCAAAACTGGCATCAGCCGATGCCAGTACATCAACATGGTAGTGCTTCGAAAAGGTGTGCACAGATGACCAAGTGTCAGCCTTGCACAACTGATCAGCTGAGGCCTTATTCATGTAAGCCCATGAAGCTCCAATGGATCTTGTAGACTGAGCTGTGACCCGAAAGGGAACAGGCTTTTTCCTGAGCTCGTAAGCCTTATGAATGGTGGACATGACCCAAGACGCAATAGTCACCTTGGATTCAGGTCTCCCTGCCCTGGGGCCCTCAGGAATGACAAACAGCGCATCAGATTGTCTAATGGACTCAGTGCGATGTACATAAAACTTGAAACAACGCACCACATCTAACAAGTGGAGATCTCTCTCCTTCTCCGAGGTGGGGTCAGGGCAGAAAGAAGGCACCATAATCTCCTGATTAATGTGGAACTCAGAGACCACCTTCGGGAGAAACTCCTGAGAAGTGCGAAGCACCGCCTTGATATTGTGAAACACCAAAAAGGGTGATCTACAAGACAGAGCATGCATCTCCGCAACATGGCGAACAGACACAATTGCCAAGAGAAAGGCCATTTTCCATGTCAGCAGGTGTAGAGGAATGAGACTCAAAGGGTGGGCGCTGAAGGACTCCCAGAACCAAATTAAGATCCAACTGAGGAGCGGGAGTCTTGAAAACAGGATGAGTATGAGCAACGCCCTGGAAGAAAACCTTGACATCAGGTAGAATAGCAACGCGCCTCTGAAAGAAAACAGAGAGAGCAGAACTCCGAACCTTAAGGGAGCTCAAACTGAGGCCCTTAGCCACACACCGTCCTGCAAAAAAAACAAGACAAGACAAGATCCGGACGGCTCCGAAATGGCTCCACCACTGATAGATCCAGAAGCTCTGGAAACCAAGCCTGTCAAGGCCAGTAGGGAGCAATCAGAATGACTGGACAGCGCGCCAGTCTCAATTTCCATGACACCCTGTGCAACATGGGAAGGGGAGGAAAGATGTAAGTCAGAGGAACTAACCAAGGAATGGACATGACGGATACTAAAGCTCCAAGGACGCAGCTGAAGACTTGAGGAGCTGTAGTCAGACCAAAGGGAAGAGCTGAAACCTGAAAGTGCCCTTGGTTGCAGGCAAATCTGAGATACTGCCGACTCTCTGGATGACTGGCGATGTGTAGATACATGTCCTGAAGATCCAGAGAGCCAAGGAATTCCCCCAGGGACATAGCCGCAATCACCGTCCTTACAGACTCCTGGTGATAATGAGTCTTGATCACAAAGGAATTGAGATCCTTCAAATCCAAAATGGGAGGACAGCCGCCGTCCTCCTTGGAGACCACAAAGAGGTTTGAATAAAAACCCATTCCTCTGTCCCGAAATGGAACAGGTTCCAGAACATCCTTGTCCAGAAGGGCCTGGATAGTGCCATTGAACAGACGGCGTATGAGAGGGGAAAAACCTGAAAGGGAGGAAGAGAAGTGAAAGGAATCCTGTACCCTTCCACCACCACCTGTAAAACCAACAGGTTTGCTACTGAATCCTTCCAGAGGCTGTGGTAGTGTTGCAGATGGCCACCCACAGCTGAGTGGGGACCTGGATTCGGCGAGTCATGCAGAAGGTGGCTTGGAAGACTTAGGCTTGGAGGAGACCTTGGGCTTCCATTGCTGTTTGGGTTTGGAAGAGGAACACGGAGCTGAGGGAACTGCTTGGTTCACCGGACGTGTCTCAGTCTGGAAGGAACAAAATATCCGATTATGCTTGAGAGGCATCTTCTTCCTGGGGACCATAGGCAGAAGGGTACTCTTGCCCCCTGTGGCCTCACTAATCAGATCCTTAAGATCTGGCCCAAACAATGAGGTGCCTTGAAAATGCCAAACGGATGGCATCAAATAGGGCAGCAGAAACATAGTGCTGGGTCTCAGAAATGTTGGCAAGAAGCCGCAACATATCCGAAGTAGGAGCACCCTGACGGACAGCCAGGGTAAGCTGTTCAGTCCAGACCACAATGGCCCGGTTAACCCATGCCGCAGTGAATGCTGGACGCATGGCAGTACCAGCAGTGGCAAAAATGGATTTGAGGGAGACCTCAAGTTTCTTGTTAGTCCAGTCTTTCAAAGCGGAAGCATCAACAACTGGCAAGGCAGTGGACTTAGATAAACTGGAGACAGGAGCATGCACTTTGGGGGGATGAACCCACTGAGCAAGCACCGCCTCAGAGAAGGGGAAAAGCTTGGCAAATTTCTTGGAAACAGGTTTCCTGTCCGGACACACCCACTCATTAGACACAAGGCGGTCATGAGTGGGGTTAGGTAGAAAACAAGTATAAGGCCTTTTAGGCTCCTGAAATACATCAGAGGGATCTGAAGAAACCTCCTGAACTAAGGGAATGTTTAGGGTAGTCAAGACAGCCTTGATCAGGCCCTCAGCCGAGGGCTCAGGATCAGCCTCAAAGGGGTCCCCAAAAAACTGAGAGGCGCCCACAGCAGAACATTCCTCAACATCTTAATTCACCAAGAGTTCCTCCTCAGAGGAATCTGATATTTCAGGTACTCCCTGCGGTTTTGGCAGGGAAGATCTGACCGAAGAGGGGGTCTGCCATGAATGGAAGACCCCCTGTAACTGGGATGGAAAGAGTTGCAATGTAGACCTAAGGTCCCTAGTAGCAGCCTTGAACTCTTGCACACAAACTGGCTCTAATGCATGGCTGGAGGTCCCTGGGAGACTCTCAGTGACATCAGAACATGCTGGGCATAAATGACCTGAAAATTCTCTGGGTAACCCTGAATGACATGAGGAGCAATGGGCAATAGGGGACACAGAGACCCCAGCGTCCTTAGTCTTAGGCCTGGCCCCAAGCTCTAATGGATTAGACATTCTCACAGTGTCAAAATGTTTAAAGTATAAGGAATCACCCAAATACAGTGTGTAAGATTAAAATTTCACCCCAGAAATCACTAAAACGCACTTATCTGGCAGGCGAATGGTTAATCTGGAGAGGAGAGAAGGAGAGTCCAAGCCCTGTGTTGGATACTCGTTCAAAAAAAGGCACAAAATGGCTGCCGCGGTGAGAGCCAATTAGAAACGAACGCGAGAAGCAAGCACTGATGGGAAGTGTAGTTTTCCCACAAAAAGTACCCCAACAGTGCCTGAAGCTCCCTGAGCCCCCCAACACACACAGAATGTTAACCAGATGACAGAGCAAGGGCAGACAATTAAAAAGAGCCATCTCTGAAGTTGCTACGTTGAGAGGTTGCAGAGATATGTCCCGAACTGTACAGTCCCATAGAAGTGAATGGAGCAATGGCATCTATGCGGTAAAGCGCGCCTTTACACAGATTTTGTGAAGTTGAAACTGTGAATTAAAATTACATGAAACATCACTAGAACATGTTAGCAGACCCAAAAAACACTGAACCCAGTAGGAAAAGTACCAATAAACCCCCAAGAGATGCAAAACCAGCAGCTAGAGGGTTAAGTTACCACAGAAACTTGCTCCAAAACACCCAACAGACATACAGATAAACCCATTGAGTGCAGGAGTGTGCAACAGGAACTCCAAATGAAAACCCCTGTGCGGAGGGGGGCACTGTGGTACATGTGGACCTGCAGCACTCAAAGGGTTGCTCACCTTTCCTGCAGATCTTCTGCCTTCAGATTACCATGTAGTAAGACGTAACCTCAGTGGGTAACTCCTGGGGAAGCACTTGGAATCAAGATTTTTCCCCCAGGGCTTAAGGTCCACAAAAAGCACCTGGTCACTGAGCTAGCCACATCTAAGGGCATTGTCAGTTATGGTAATCCGCCTAATGGTGGTACTCCATATCTAACAGAAAAATAAAAAGTTAGCTAAAACTATAGCAGAACTGTTCTCTTGCCTGTGTCTTCACCAAGGAACAAATCTTACTGGAGCTGATTGGCTAGCTGCAGCCAAGGAGGGAAGGTAGGCTCCACCCCCTGCATTCACTTCTAGAATTGTTCCTGCCTAGTTAAAGGGGCAGATCACCTACCTAAAGTTACCAGTAACCTGTATTGGACGACAGAGAAATATCAGTTTATCTTCAAATTCCCATAGACTACAACAGTAATTTTTGGAGACTAAATGTTTTTCTGCATGTAATAGCAATTTTTCCTTGTTAAATACAGCATTGAGCTCTTATCCATGATACTCTCCAAGCATCCCCACAAATTCTTAATCCGTTGAGTGCCAGAGGAGTACGGAACGCATTGCTTTGCAATGAACGACTGATGTCACAACTATAGGAAAGACTGAAATCAATGTGTGATATGTATCAGCGTGCTAGGAATAGTCTTTGTGAACATCTGTGCCTAGTTACTACAGTTAATAGAACAGACAATCTGAAAACAGACAGTCTCATGACATTGAGTTTTTCCATAAACTGAATTATAGGCTGTTTCTGAATTATCATTAATTAGCGAAAGTTTAGTTACATTGTGCGTTTTTATTAAAGACGTGATGAGTGACACAAGTCTATCCCAGATGGAAAGATCTAACCGCGTCAGTCCAACTGTCACTAAACAGTGATGATATTCTTAAAGGTATAGTAATACTTTATTATTACTATCCATCATATTATACATATTTGTAAAATAATTTAATAGCCCCCAGGTTCATCTCTCAAACCTTTATGGTTTGAGAGATAACTGAAAGCAAAGTTCCCCCTCCCTCCCCCTCCCTGAAGTCAGCGTTGTACTGACTGCAGGAGAAGTCTGTCGTACGACAGGCTTGCGGCTCTGCAGCAGAGCAGCGATCCCATTAGTGACAAAGAATTATTTCACTGAAACTGTCTTCTACATGTGCTTGGTTTGCAAGCACACGCAGAAGACAGTTTCAGTGAAATAATTCTTTGTTACTAACACGATCGCGGCTCTGCTGCAGAGCCGCATGATGAATGTCAGACCGGATATCCCTGCAGTCAGTCCAACGCTGACTTCAGGTAAGGGGGAACTTTGACTTTGGTTATCTCTCAAACTATAAAGGTTTGAGAGCTGAACCTGGGGGCTATTAAATCATTTTACAAGTATCTACAATATGGGGGATACTAATAATAAAGTATTACTATCCCTTTAATCCTTGCCAACGCATATATACATATGAAAGTGCCACGTTTACTATTAAGAACCTTTTAAAGCCGTAACGACCGACCACGCAGCAGTTAACCCCCTTAGGGACTGGACTCAGTTAAGGACTACAGGGAATTTTTGCTTTTCCGTAAATGTATTCAAGGCTCCCCAAACGATGTGCAGCCGCGTGGGGAACCCTGTATTCCTCAACGTGCCTATACAGTCATAGGTTCTTATGGCAAGTTTACCCATAACAGTCCTGGCACATCATGGGTCCTTAGTGCGTTAAAGGGACAGTAATGCCCCCCCAAAAAATGTCCTGTTTTGTAGAGTTTAAAATATTAAATATGCTCCAAACCCTCTCTCTCAAACCGCTATGGTTTGAGAGATATAGGGATTCAAAAGTTCCCCCCTCCCTCCCCGTCTCCTGATGTCAGTGTCTAGCTAACAGCAGGAGATGCCGGTCCAGGGATCAGCATGCGGCTCTGCAGCAGAGTTGGAATCGTGTTACGTAAAAAGAATGAATTCACTGGAAATGTCTACAAAGTGTGGTTGCAAACCAGGTACACTTTGTATACCTTTTAAATGAATTAATTCTTTAGCAATAACGCGATTCGGGCTCTGCTGCAGAGCCTCCTCAAGTCGTACGACTGGATTCTCCTGCTGCCAGCTTTACAGCTCACATCAGGAGAAGGGGAGGGAGGGGGGAACTTTGAATCTCTATACCTCTCAAACCATAGCGGTTTGAGAGATAGGGTTTGGAGCATATTGATTAATATTTTAAAATCTACAAAATGGGACTTTTTTTTGGGGGGGGACATTACTGTCCCTTTAAGGACCACAGATCCAATTCAGGGGTCCCCCAAGTGGTGTGTAGCCACACGGAGAACCCTGAATTCCATGACTTAGCAGTACCATCATGTGTCCTTACCGCATGTTTTACCCATGACTGTCCTGGCCCGTCATGAGTCCTGAAGGCGTTAAAGGAAGAAATCTGTAATTTGTGGTGACGTGTTGATACATATGCCCCAAAGACTCCCCATCTTTGCCATAGTAACACAAGATACTTGCCAAAGTTACAGTGGATAAGACAAAAAATAATAGCGCAGATTTGTTTTATTTTCTTCCATTAACCCTTTGAGTGTCAGAAGTATTCAACGCATTACGTTGTAATGTATTGGATACTTCTCTAGCACTCAAATGGTTAACATGATACTGTACTTATTTCTTAGTTCTTTTTATATGAATGAATCTATATATAGCGCCACAAATGTATGCATCGCTTTACAATTTAAAGGGATAGTAATACTTCATTTTATCTTTATTTTATTTTGTAGGCATTAAAAAAAACATGAAGAACGATATAAGTCTTATCACTCAAACCATTATGATTTGAGAGATATTCACAAGCAAAGTTTCCCCTCCTGCCCCTTTTACCTAGTGTAAGCCATCTCTTCTCAGATGTGGAATGCAGTCCATAGACCAGACAGATAACAGCAGGGGACAATCTTCTTCCTGTGAGAACAATGAAATCCCTGCCCCCCTTGACAAGTTTTTCAGGTTTTTCCCTTATCTTAATTGAAGATTGTCCCTCTCTGCAGTCTACCTGGGCACCTCCCTTCTGATCTGGGTGAGCAGTGTTACATCAGATAGCTTAGTGGTAAAGTCCCTGACTATGGAGCCTATTCAACCGCAAGGTTGCAGGTTCGAATCCCAGCAGGGTCAACTCAGCCTTTCATCCTTCCGAGGTTGATAAATGAGTACCATTGATTGGGTAATAATAACATCTATTATTTCAGCTGCCGATTTGGTTAATTCTGAGAGCGTGCGCTGAAAGCGCTTTGAGTCCCACTGGGAGAAAGGCGCTATATAAATACTAGTTATTATTATTATTATTATTATTATTATATCAGTAAAAGGGGAGGCAGGGGGATACTTTATCATTGAATTACTCTTGAACTACAACTCTGACAGAACTGAAATAACACTCTCCAAAGTCCAAATACTATGATGATTAATTAGAGCTGTTTTTATTATGAAACATTACTATCCCTTTAAGGGTTTAGATAATACAGGGTTACAAGTGCTTTGGAAAGAGAAACACTGGAATTTACGTCCCTAACCAAAAGCTTACAATCTAAACATCATAGAAGGTTATAAGTCTTTCATCAGTTTTAATTATAAAACGGGCCTCTACAGCCTTGACTGACGTAAGCAGAGTCTCATTTTACGAATCTTTACAGGGACCTACCTTGAAATGTCAACAACACTATTCTATTAAACTGATACAAAGTAACAAAAGGATGTCCTGACAAACAGCATTAATCTGCGCGTTTCAGTTGGATGAGCCTCAATGACAAGAAGCGAACATTTCTACACCGCGGCTGTTACAGAAATGTATTATGTGCAGGTGTAAAGACACCGGAGGCCATTACTTATTAAATCCTGCAATGCGCTGTAAATTGAGACCTCGATTTGATAGAGCGATGTATTAGGTTTGCTTGGACTGTCTGTTGCTAACATGGATTTGTAAAGAATGGGAAACGAGCGTCTTGAGACAGGAACGACAACTTAGCGTGTGACATTTCATTGTTTAACCCTGAGTGCCCAAGAGCAATCCAAAGCAATGTGTTAGATAACTCTCTGGCACTCATAGGGTTAAAAATGCTGGTGGACAACAGGTGGCTCTCAGAGGCTTCTCTTGCGGTGCTCGTAATGCCTTGGCTACATCTCTGGCACACAAAGGGTTAATACATATTCGGCAGGCAAGATAAACTAATGCAAGTTTCACACTTCTGCTCACTTGTACAAGCAAAACAACAGCCTATCTTCCCAAGGGAATTAATTAATTAGCAGCACAGTAATTTTGGTAGCCCTCCGGACATCCTTAACCCCTTAGTTACAAGTGACGTAACAGGACCATCACGCCAGTCAGGACGTTAAGGACTGGTGACAGTTCTGGTACATCATGGAATTCTGGGATGGCAGCGCTAAAAAAAAAAAAAAAAAAAAATAAATATATATATATATATATATTTATATATATATATATATATATATATCTCTCTCTCTCTGTGGTCCTTCATGTCCGCCACCACATCAAATCAGGTGGTCGTTAAGGGGTTAAAACCTGACGTGTTAGTGTGTCCAGAGGACTGACCTCAGAGCCCCTGAACAGTGCAGTATGTCTGCTCATGAACACAGGGGAGTCAGTGAGGGAGTAGTTCAGTCACCGGTCACCTTAATAACCATTGATGTGCCAGGACCGTCACGCCTGGTCCTGCACTTAAGGACAGGCGACGTCCCTGGCACATCATGCAATTTAGGGGTCGCCACAAGGCTGCACACTGAGGCGATCCAGGAATCCTTTGGAGCAAAATAAATAAATAAATTAACCCTTTAAGTGCAGAGGGGTACGCAACACATTGCTATGCAATGCATACCCTCCTGGCACTCAAAGGGTTAAAAAAAATGCCCCGTGGTCCTTAACGGATGGCCATTCGCCGTGTAGGCCGATCGTTAGAGGGTTAAGATAATTTGACGTAACCGTACAGGTAAGATAACAGCTTTTCTGAATACAAGAGCAGTACTTACTAAGCACAATACATTAATTGACTTTAGCTCTTATCCATCATTACAAACAGCACAATCAGAATGAACCAATAGGACAGCTTACACATGCATTAAAAACCAAGCATAGGATTGTAATCTATGGTTATGGATTGTACATACGAAGGCCACAAGTGCATGAGATTTGAATTTTATCAATCTAATTCAGTGGTTCTCTAGCTTTTTTGCGCAAGGCACACCCAACACGCAGTCTGGCATTTTAGGGGCACCCCTATCATTTTATGTCACTTGTCAATGGTGTAATGAAGGTTACAAATACATAAATATAGAGTTAATATTAGACCTCACAACTCAAATAACCATATTGTGCATAGTAATATACATAAATATTCAGTTGGAAGTGTACATTCACGTTTTTGTCAAAGCATTAAAGATACAGTGGGGTACCCTAAGTGGATGTCTGGGGCACCCCAAAGTGCCACTGCACCCTGGTTGAGAAACACTGACCTAATTCATTTCAGGTGTTAGTGTTCTTTAAAAAAAAACACAAGGAAACATTAGGAAAAGAGGAACCCAGGTCTGCTCATTGATTCAGTCCAGTGGGGACTGAACTCAATCTTCTACTCAAACACTTATTGTCCTAAAATCTTGTCTCTGTCGAGGGAACGAGACACACTGCTTTGTGTAGATGAGAGGAACAACACTGTGCTTTAGTGGAGAGTCAAACGGACATTGATCAATAGATTCATTTGTCACCGTGTCCCAAGAGCCAAGACACAGTGTGAAGCAACCGCAGATGTGCTCCGAGGGGTCAGAACTACATTACACTGAGAACTCATCTTGCTTCACCATTAGAGCTAAGTAGGTTAAATGGAGAGAGTGACAATGACCCAGCTCAGTGCTACAGACAGAAAATTATAGATATTCTGAACAAATCACAAACATCAAAGCTCAAAGCAAGAATAAGTAAAAGGTTTTATAGTTCAAAATGGGGGTGTTGTAGGAAAGGCCATTTTAAATATGTGGGGGCATTTGCCGGGGTACCTCCACGTGACACAACCCCCTAGCTTTCTTTATGTAACAAGAGTCCCTGTTTCATTAAGGGCAGCATCTGCTGGGGCTTTCCTCCTCTGTAGTTCAGCCTGGAGCCCTGTTCTGGGTGTATGCTGCCATCTTGTGGCAATGTCACCAGTTCAATGTGCTCACATGATAACTAGGAGGCTATGTTCTAATGAGTACTAAAGAGGAGTAGGAGATCATTTCTCCAGTGATATTACTTCTTTATCACACCTTAGTGCATAACCCTCCTCATGACTAAGAGGGTGCAGTGTCATGTTTTGCCACCGGGAGGCCACAGAGTAGTGTGGGAAGGATTTGAGCCACATTATTATTAGTGAAAGCTTATTGTACTGAGCAACACATATGATAATTAATGAACAACAACAACAAAAAAAATAATATATTATCAAGGTTGTAAGGTGCGGACACCATGAACAAGAATACATATAGGATTAAAAGGGATAGTATTGCTTGAAAATAATTTTATTTTATATTGTAGCCCTTAAAAAAAACATTAAAAATGATATGTCTTATCTCCCAAACCTTTATGGTTTGGGAGATATTAGCAAGTAAAGTTAAAGGGACAGTAATACTTCGTTTTAACTTTATTTTATTTTGTAGGCATTAAAAAAACATGAAGAATGATTTAAGTCTTATCTCTCAAACATTTATGGTTTATGAGATATTCACAAGCAAAGTTTCCCCCTCCCGCCCCTTTCACCTAGTGTAAGTCATCTTTTCTCAGATGTGGAATGCAGTCCACAGACCAGACAGATAACAGAAGGGGACAATCTTCTTCCTATGAGAACAATGAAAGCACTGCCCCCCTTGACAAGCTTTTCAGGTTTTTCCCTTATCTTAATTGAAGACTGCCCCTCTCTGCAGTCTACCTGGGCACCTCCTTTCTGCTCTGGCTGAGCAGTGTTACATCAGTAAAAGGGTCGGGAGGGAGACACTTTGTCATTGAATTACTCTGGAACTACAACTCTGACAGAATTGAAATAACACTCTCCAAAGTCCAAATACTATGATGATTAATTAGAGCTGCTTTTATTATGAAACATTACTATCCCTTTAACCCCTTAGCGACCCTTGACGTACCAGGACCGTCAAGGGTAAATTTGCTCCAAGGACCCTTGACGGTCCCGGTACGTCAAGGGTTAAACTCTCCCATCGCGGCCGCACGGAGCGATGGGAGAGCACGGGCTGCTTGTTACTAAATGTCCCGATACCGGGACACTTAGTAACAACCAGTAGAAAGTTTGTTGCAACATGCGATTCGCTTGATGAGCGAATCACATGTTGCAAATGCTGATTGACAGGGACAGTATTTGTAAATACTGTCCCTGTCATATATCTCAGCCTCCCTCCATCTTGCACACTGCTGAGGTGGAGAGAGACAGAGAGAGATTGTGCCAGATTGCGATCCAGCGTTCCAGTGTTCCTGCAAACTGTAGTAAAACACAAAATTAACCCTTTGATCACTGTTTTGCAGTGATCACCAAGTTCCCCCCCATCTGATCACTTTTAGAGTGATCAATAAACTACAGATCAGCGTTTGCTGATCTGTGGGATACCCCCCATCCCCCTTGTTTTCTCTGAAAATTTTTTTTATTTTTTTTTATTAAAAATTGATTTAAAATATAATTTAGGTAGTTTAGGTAGGTAGGTGGGTAGGTTTAGTGTAGACTTGTGTTAGGGAAAGGTTTAGGGACAGATTTAGGTTTAGGGGAAAAAAAATAAATAAATAAATAAATAAATACAATATATATATATATATATATATATATATATATATATATATATATAAGTATAGTTTAGATAGGTAGTTTATTTGGGTTAGGTAGGTTCTGGATATACGTAGGTTAGGGTAAGTTTTAGGGTTAGAGTTAGGTTTAGGGATAGTGTTAGAGTAAGAAAAAAAAATTTTAGTGGGCAAAATGCAGCGCAGTTACAGCGTTGAAGAGGCATATGCCTTTTTGGCATCTGACTCAGAGGCAACAGACACTGCGTCAGATTTTGATATAGAGCAGTTTTCAGAAAGTGAGAGCAGCTCTAGTGATGACGCTGAGCCTTCTGTCAAGAAAAGACGCACTGCCCCAAGAGCTGCCCTGGCAACTGCCCCAGCACCTGCCAAAAATCCTGCCACAAATCCTGCCACAAGATCTGCCAAAAATCCTGCCACAAGATCTGCCAAAAATCCTGTCACAAGATCTGCCAAAAGACTTTGCAAAATACCTGCCAAAAGGAATGCCCCAAGTGCTGCCCCAAGAGCTGCCCTGGAAATTGCCCCAGCACCTGCAAAAAGATCTGGCCAAAGAAATGCCCCAACACCAGCCACTCCTGATCATAATGAATGGGTATCCCCAATAAATTTTTGCCCACAAATACCAGAATTTACAGGCACCCCAGGGACTCAAATTGATGTTGAGGGATTTAACTATGATAATTTTTTTGATTTATTTTTGGGGGAAGACATTTTAGATGAAATTGTGTCCCAAACCAACTTGTATGCAGCCCAGTATACTGCCGCCAACCCTACAGCTTTTGTAGTTAAGGAAGAAATATGGAAACCCATAGACATCATAGAATTTAAACAATTCTGGGCCTTAATAATGGAAATGGGTATAATAAAAAAGCCAAGTATCCGATCCTACTGGAGCAAAAACCCCGTATGTGATACCCCTATATTCCCCAAGACTATGACCAGGTCCAGATTTGAAATCATTTTGCACTTTATGCATTTTAGCGATAATACCCTAGTAGATAGCAAACTAAAACCTGGGATGTCCTTATCTTTGTCCCAACAGGAGCTGCTGGCAGTGAAGTTTAGGGACAAAAAAGATGTCTACATGCTGACCACAATGCATGAGGACAGATCTGTGGCAGTCACTGTTCGTGGCAGGACAGTGGTAATGAGAAAGCCAGTCTGCATCAGGGACTATAATAAAAACATGGGGGGAGTTGATCTGAGTGATCAACTAATGCAGCCATACCTCGCAATGAGGAAGTGTAGGGCATGGTATAAAAAAGTTGCCATCTATATGATGCAGACTGCTGTACATAATTCATTTTTACTTTTCAAGCTGGCAAACCCCAATCAAAGATGTAGCTTTTTACAGTACCAGCTACAACTTATTTCCATATTTTTATTTCAAGGTGCGTCTGAAATAATTCCACCAAGACCCGGGTTAGTACATTTTATTTATAAAATCCCCCCAACTCCCCAAAAGAACAAACCACAGAAGCGCTGCAGGGTTTGCTACAGAAAGGGAATACGGACAGACACTACCACTTACTGTCCTGATTGCCCTTCCAAACCTGGCCTCTGCCTTGGTGACTGTTTCAAGGAATACCATTCAGGCACAATGCAGTAGTGCTGTAAAGGTTCTTTTATTATTTGGCCACTTTTTCCCCCTGAAATATCCTGTTTTTTATTTTTCAAAACACATCCCTCCTTAGATCTAACACTATCAAAATTTATCTCTGATAATTGAAACACACATGTTCCCTACTGGGCCTAGTAGCTCCCCCAAACCCTGACAAACCTATGCATATGGGGCATTGCCGTACTCAGACAATGTAACTCAACACTAATGTAAAGCATTTAAAAAATCTGCAAATATCATCTGATTGAAATCCAGAGCAACACTAAAATAGAAATGTGAAAAATGGTGTTTCTCTGCCTTACTGCAGATTTTGGGAGGGATTGGTGATACAGTGGCAGCGAAAAAATTGATAAGATGCAAATAGAATGAAAGCCAGGGTTGTCTACTCTTCTACAAAATATACTTTTGGGGGTAAAATTAATTGCAGCATTGCCAAACAGACCGAAATGAGACAAGGCACCAGCTGTAAAAATGGCATGTCTGTAAAAGGAAACTAACATGTTCCAACTGGGAACAGTAGCTCCCCCAAAACCCTGACAAACCTATGTATGTGGGGTATTGCCGTAATTAGATGAAGGAGCCGAACACTAATCAATGCAGTTTATAAAATCTTCACCTGTTCTGTGCTTGAAATTCACATCAACATTGAAGGCAAAGCGTGAAAAATGCTGAATTTTTTTACTTACGTCAAGTTTTCACAGGCTTGGTGGTAAAATGGCTGTTTGCAAGATTTGAAAACACACCTAAAATGAAAGCCTGGGGTGTCTACTTTCAAAAAATATACACTTTTGGGGGGAAATCTTAAAAAAGAGCAGTGTTACACAGCCCAAATGAGAAATGGCACCAGTAACGCAAGCTGTGAAGATTCAAAGTGTGAACCTGGAAACGCGCATGTTCCAATTTGGGACCCGTAGCTCCCACAAACCATGAAAAAGCTATCCATATGGGGTATTTCCGTACTCAGAAGAAGGAGCCGAACACTAATCAATGCAGTTTATAAAATCTTCACCTGTTCTGTGCTTGAAATTCACATCAACATTGAAGGCAAAGTGTAAAAAACGCTGTTTTTTACTTACGTCAAGTTTACGAGAAAGTGGTGGTAAAATGGCTGTGTAAAAAATTTGAAAACACACCTAAAATGAAAGCTGGAGGTGTCTACTTTCCAAAAATATACACTTTTGGGGGGAAATCCTAAAGTGGAGCACTGGAACATAGCCCAAAATGAGTAATGGCACCAGTTAAGCAGGACTTGAAAATTCAATATTTGTTCAAAATTGGGCCCTGTAGCTCCCCCAAACCTTGAGAAACCTATGCATATGGGGTATTGCCATACTCAGACGAAGGAGCTGAACACTAAACAATGCATTTTTAAAAATCTTCACCTATCATGTGCTTGAAATTCACATCAACATTGAAGTGAAAGTGTGAAAAACGCTGTTTTTTTAACTTACGTCAAGATTTACGAGTGATTGGTGGTAAAATGGCTGCGTAAAAAATTTGAAAACATACATAAAATGAAAGCCTGGGGTGTCTACTTTCCAAAAATATACACTTTTGGGGGGAAATCTTAGAGTGGAGCGCTGTTACACAGCCCCAAATGAGACATGGCACCAGTGATGCAAGCTGTGAAAATTCAAAGTGTGAAACCGGAAACGCGCATGTTCCAATTTGGGCCCCGTAGCTCCCCCAAATCTTGAGAAACCTATGAATATGGGGTATTGCCGTACTCAGAAGAAGGAGTTGAACACTAAACAATGGATATTTTTAAATTTTCAACCATCTCGTGCTTGAAATCAACAGTAATATTGAAATGTAAGTGTGAAAGCTGCAAAAAAACTAACATTTTTCCACAATTTTGAAATTTTTTTCTGGAAAAATAGCTGCATAAAAAACTTCAAAATTCTCCTGATTATTTACCTTATGTTGTCTATTTTTCGGAAAGATATACCTTTGTGGGACATTTTTTGGTTCTGGCACCATCAACTAAGCTATGATGCTCACATGCCAATTCTTGAGAAATTACAAGTTGAAAATAATGGCATCCATCTTGTAATATTTACCTTGTAAATGTGAGGAAGTGATTGAAATACTAGGCATATGGGGTATTCTTATATTCAGGAGAAGCAAATGAATATATTTAGGGATATTTTTTTGTTGTAAACTAATTGTATGCAAATCCTGACACGAAAATATAAGCAAAATGTTGGTTTTTTTTAATTTTTTTGCTCTTTTTTTCTATTTTAATCAAATTAAATGATGAGGTATTCATATAATTGTGGTATCAAAAGAAAGCCCTACTTGTGCTTAAAAAAACAGTATATAATTTATGTGGGTGCACAAAAGGAATTAAAGAGAAAATATGTTGAACAAAGACATAGTCAAAAAAGTCAAAATTGCTTCGGTCCTTAAGTCAAATCTAACTCAGATTTTCCCGGTCCTTAAGGGGTTAAGTAAAGTTCCCTTTTCCTGGCTGTTTTAGCCAAGTCTGCCATCTAGTGGACAGATTTGGAATCCGGTCCACAGATCAGCAGGCAGCTTTTTAGCAGTGCCGAGATCACGATCTTTAAAAAGAACGACTTCATTGGAACAGTGTACAAAGTGTGGCTGGCTTGCAAGCACACTTTGTAGACCATTCTAATGAAGCAATTATTTTTAAAGATCGTGATCTCGGCACTTCTGAAGAGCCATGGCCGGTCTGTGGACAGGATTCCAAATCTGAAGGCTTGAGCAGTGACCTCACTCCAGGGGAAACGTTACTTGATAATATCTCCCAAACTATAAAAGGTTTGGGAGATAAGACTTATACCATTTTTAATGTTTTTTAAGGGCTACAATATAAAATAAAATTATTTTCAATCTTATCACCACTGCTTGTATTGCAAGAATGGGATGCTGGGAAAATGATAGCGACATTTTAGTGATCCAGTGTAGCAAGGTTTTCCCAGCATCCCATTCTCGCAATACAAGCAGTGGTGATAAGATTGCAGGTGACATGCAGCTACCTGCGATAGATGTGCAATTTCAATGCAATTCCATTAAAAACCATAAAACAGATTTGTAACGGTCTCATCACCCTGTTGGAGGAAAGTTGAAGAGTGCTGCATCTCTCTGCTACAAACCTAAGGCATGCTACCTGTGTTAAATGTCCCTTAGGATACAATGATTCACAACTCCTGAGTTTTGTTCATGTGCTGCTATAATAATGTCACCAGAGTGAAAGGATCCTTAGGCTTCATGAACTAATCAGAGGGATAGAATAAAGGAATGCGCATGATTAAAGTGATAACAATGTTTAAAAAAAAAGCAGCTCTGATTAACCTTCATAGTATTGGGTCATGGAGAGTGTTATTTCAGTTCTGTCAGAGTTGTAGTTCAAGAGTAATTGAATGATAAAGTATCCCCCTCCCGCCCCTTTTACGGATGTAACAGTGCTCACCTCAGAGCAGCAAGACTGTCTGGATGGATCACAGAGAGGGACAATCTTCAGTGATCATAAGGGAAAACCTGAAAATCCTGACAAGGGGGGCAGGGTTTTCCTTATGCTCACAGTAAGAAGATTGTCCCTTGCTGTGACCTCTCCGGTCAAGAGACCAGATTCCACATCTGAGGGGAGGTGGCTTACACTAGGTAAAAGGGGCAGGATGGGATACTTTATCATTCAATTACTCTTGAATTACAACTCTAACAGTATTGAAATAACACTCTCCATGGCCCAAATACTATAAAGATTAATTGGAGCTGCTTTTATTGTGAAACATTACGATCACCTTAAGACTCTCACCAAGGGGAGCCTTTTGGAAAAGGGACTAGTCTTTAAATGGAGTTTATAACCATTTGAATACTAGGAAGATATCTAGCTCTAGAGCTTCAAGTGTTTTAACTTGAAGAGTTGCACTCACAGTGTTACAGGAATACTTTTTAGACCTCCCTAGAATCCAAAGACATAAAAGACCCAATTAAATCAGTGGGAATTTAGGGAATGTTTTGTCCCCTGAAGTGTCGAGGAGTTGCCATAAAATTGCTCCGATTGACTTTGTACATAAAACCTTTCTACTCCAGGCAAGTGCAAGTTGCCATCTACAGCTGTTGGACCACAGTTCTCATACTCAACAGGGGACTTCAAACAGAGATTTCACTGCTGAGCTCAAGTTGTCTGTGCGAGCCATAGCTGTGAGACTGTACGACCTTGAAATGTGACAAATGACCTCCACACGCCAAGACACTTCTCTGTATGGATAAGAAATACATATCACAGCCCACAGTTCATTGCCACTTGACTCTCTGAAGTTACGACAGATAAATTTTTTTAATGCTTTAATTACCATCAGTGAATTAAGCAGAGCTTGTTAACTTTCTCTTGTAATATCATCAGCATTTATTTCTAAGCCGCCAACGAATTTCCCATCAGAGGAAAAGAGTATGAAGGGCATTGACTCAAATAGCCCAATATCACTATATTAGCAGCTTATAGGGAATTAGCCCCTTGATTTCTAGACACATCTCCAAGTTATCCAATGGCAATATGCTGCAGAAATCTCCAGTATCGCAGAGGTTAACCCTTTGAGTGCCAGAGTGGTACATAATGCATTGCGTACCCCTCCGGCACTCAAAGGGTCATAGAAAACCTCCTAATAATAACCCCCACACACACTTCCACTACCAACCTAAAAAATCTTAAATGGCCCCCATTCATTCTGCACTTGACTAACCCTTCGATTTCAAAGCAATGCATTGGATACCACTCTGGCACCCAAAGGGTTAAAAGGCTAGTAATATCTCTATTAAAGTTGATTTTTGAGTCTTCTGTATTGTTTTTGTAACACATAGCGCTATATTTTATTACTTACATGTTTGTAGTTCAATCGTTATTCAGGTGGAAAGGATCCCCCTGTCGCCCTTTCTGGCTGCCTCCCATCAGATCTGCAATCCGGTCGTGGGACCGGACAGTTAGCAGCGAGGGGCAATATTCACACTGTAAGTATAAGGAAAACCCTGCCCCCCTTAAGGAAGGAGATCAGGATTTTCCTTTTGCTTCCTGAAGATTGTCCCTCACCACGCACCATCCGGACCAGACAGAGAGGCTCAGTGATGCAGGGAAAGGAGCAGGAGGGGGATCCTTTCAGCCTGAATAACCCTTGAACTACAAACATGTAAGTAATGAAATATAGCGCCATGTGTTACAAAAACAATAACAAAGACTAGGACATCAGCTTTAATAGGAGGTATTATTATCACTTTAAAGGGATCGTAATGTTTCACAATAAAAGCAGCTCCAAATAATCTTCATAGTATATGAGCCATGGAGAGTATTATTTGAATACTGTCAGAGTTGTAGTTCAAGAGTAATTGAATGATAATGTATACAGTCCAGATGGGTTACAGAGAGGGACAATCTTCAGTGAGCATAAAGGAAAACCTGAAAAAAGGTGGGGCAGGTGTAACAGACCCTAGGCCGTTACTTGGAACTCTGACCAAGGGAGTACAGTGAACCTTTCTTATGTTCTCGAGGAAGCTAACTGTGTCCTACCAAGGGCTGTATTCACTATGGCTCAGCACACTAATAGAGCCATTTCAGGTTTAAATGTCGGCCGGTTCATGATTGGCCGAGAAGAGTTACAGAGCCGCCATAGGATTAACATGGCAAAACATCGGCCCCTCTCGGATTAGTTGCCTGGTTAAAGAGCACAGTAGGATGGAACCAGGATCGTCAGCCGCTTTCTGATTGGCCGTCAGAGTTAAAGGGTCTCCATAAACTTTACATAGAGAAACCTCAGCAGCCACCGGATTGGTCGCTCAGGTTTGTCGTTTCCCATCCCATTGGCCCAAAAGTTAAGCACGGCCAACTCAAATTACCTGAGGCTCCACTAAGTCTGTCCACCCATTGTCCTCATGTTTGCCCCAACCCCAGGGGTCCCATTGTATTTTCCCTCAAAGCATTGTACTGTGTATGTTAACTTCGTTATGTATTGTTGGCCATTGTTTAACTGTGCATAAAAAGAGCTGAAGTTGGCCTAATAAAGGTGTGTTACTTTTGAACCTGACTTGCGTCCTGTCCCGGTTATTCTGGATGGTATCAAGGGTCTTCTTTTGACCCCCATCCTGGGAACTGCTAAAGGAGATTACCAGTGCTACCAACTACCCGTAGCGGACCTCAGGAGAGAGAGACCCGGCACAGCATCCTAAGTCGACCCGAGGACTTAGGAACTTGTTACACTGGTAGCGAGTGGTGAGATCATCTCTCTCACCCCACTGAGGAATCCAAAACAGCACTTGGGATTCAGTCGGTGCGATGGCCAACATCTACAGGCAGCGGACGGTTGGTGAGCTCCAGATTATGGCAGAGGAACATGGACAAGACACCAGGGGACTGAAAAAGTCAGAGTTGATGAATCTCCTCCAATCCATGGATGAGGAGATCGTGGAGTGAGCCAGGGTGATGGATTTGCCTCCAGAGAACTCATACAGCACCCCATCCAACCGCTCAGTGTCCCCGGCAGCTCTACCATCATCTGCAGCCCCTTTAGACATTGTAAACCAGCAGGTAACTGCCTGATTGGCATTGGCCTGCCCATACCCGCCACTGGACTTCAGAATACAGGCAATTCTTGCTGTAGAAAAGGAGTACCTGGAGGAGTTGTCCCAGAGCCGCCCTGGTCCCCCGAGCCACAGCGGTGATTCCAGGACAGACACTATGGAACACCGCCGATGGCTCCCGCATCAGCTGTTTAAAACTTTTGACAATGCAGGAGGGGACATTGATGGTTTTCTAAAGGAATTTGAACGGCAACGCCAAGTGGTCCAGGTGGATCTCCAAGATTGGGTCCCCATCCTAGCAGGCAAGCTCACGGGGAGGGCTGAGGATGCCTACCGTGCCATTCCAGATGCCTGGATTACGGATTAGCTGGAGGTAAAACGAAGATTGCTGCAGAGGTATGCTATAACTCCTGATGCATACCGGAGACAATTCAGGGAGGGGTGCCGGCAACCTAAAGAAACTACCACAATCACGGCTCTGCTGAAGAGCCGCAGGACAGTCTATGGACTGCGATCTCCGTCTCTGAGTTTGAAAGCTGAAGTCAGCATAATTGGAGGGAAGGGGGAACTTTGCAGACTTATATCTCCCAAACCATAAAGGTTTGGGAGATCAAACATGGCACAATTAATGTATTTTTAAAATATCTATTGAATTAAGTTTAAAAGTTTTCAAGTATTACTATCACTTTAAGGTTCTGACCAATAGTTGAAAATGGTCTTCTCAGGGCACTATCTACTCTTTTATCCATGGCGTCCCTTAGGGAAGTGCCATCCTCTAGGAGGAGTGTTGTCCTCCTGGCTGTCTGCGCAATAGCTGCGTCAGCCTTAGAAGGAGTCGTCCAATTAGCTGTGTCTTCATCCGCTAAGGGGTACATACGCTGGAAACGCTTTGATGTGGCGCATCTCTTTTCCCCCTGCTTCCATTCTTTTTGGACTATCTCCTGAATGGAGCTATGTACTGGCATTAACGGACCGGTCTTTTTATACCCAAAGAAGGCAGTATCCATCACATTAAGTTCCTCCTAGACTTCCGTAAGACCCAGGGTTTTTCTCATGGATTTAATCAGGGAATCAACCTTGTCTACTTAAAAACTTCCAGCCTCTTCAACAATCTCCCCTTCTTCTGCTGAAGAGCCATCAGATTCAATATCAAGAATGCTTTCCTCCTCCTCGTCATGACTTCGGGATGGTCCTTCATCTGGGTCCGAGTACCGAGGTCTTTTTTCTACAAGCCTCCTGCATTGAGGTAAATGTCTCTTGCATGGAGGACTTCATCCAGGTCAAAAAATCTGAGAATTTGGCAGGAACTTCACTCCCAGTCGCACGCTTCAAACAGTCTGTGCATAGCTTAGCGGGGTCATTTATATTGTGATCACAACCAGCACAAGGCTTGGTTTTTGCAGTAGCTTTTTCATCCTTGGAGGATTCTACTGACTTTTGTTTATCCACTTTAACTTCCTTTGGGTTAGACATATTGGCTGGCAGTAATGTATAGCAGAGATGGATAAATCTAATTCTATTACAGAGCAATGTATCACACAGACATTCTGATAATTGGTACAAGTAAATTTAAATAGTTTTTACTCACGATCCAGAGGAGAATGTGTCTGAAAACTGGGCTGCTTAAAAAGGCACCATGCAGGAAGACGCAGAGCCACCTCTGCATTCCAGGCTTGGAACGCACGCCTCACTTCCAGTTCTGAGGACGCTGCGTCAAAGCAGGGCGCCAAAACACAGACCCAGGTTTTATAGGGAAGACAGGAAAACAGCGAGTCACTTGTCAGGATCCCACAGACTCTCCACATGCCTCCGGATCGCGTTCCTAGCCACAGCAAGATTGCAGGGCCCAGGAAAAAAAAATGTGCGCCTCTATTAGGCAGGTCACATAAGGTAACAAAAATAATAAAGATGCTTCGGACGGAGAGAGGCCATTGCCTCCGTCCCCCAGCTTGGGTAGGACCAAATAACTGCAGAGGGAAGAACTGACAAATAACTTATAGTTTTCTATTGGTCCTACCAACTGGGAGGCGGAGCCAATTTCCCTCAGTATGCTGTGTATTGGACACAGAGGAAACAGACTAAAATCATATGGCTTGCAGCCCGTAATGGTATTTTTATCTTTAATTTTTTTTTTTTTTGCCCTGAAAAGGGATTGCTGCTTTTGCATGATAATATCTTGCAGCACCAGTCACTCTTTCGCCCAGTGGCGCTGCTGCTACACCATGCTGTGGACAGCTCTTATTGTTGAAGAATTATGATGAATGATCAAAGCTTAATTTTATCAAGATACATTACTGTTCCTTTAAAGGACCAGAGGGGAAACTAATGCACTGAATTGTCTACCCCTCTGGTTCATAAAAGGTTAACAGATTTGTTTTTTTTACTGACTGTCAGTAAATTTATTGATGGGAGGTGATTCTGGTCGTCTCCTCTTCCTTTAGTACAGAAAAGGATAAATATCTCCTGGCAATTCTGAAGTCTCAGCCCTTTTACACATCTGCGTTCCTTTTCCTTCAGGGCTGGAGGAACATTTGGTGAAAATACCAAACTGTAAAGTTGTGAGGCTGTAATTACAGTGGACGAGTCCAAAAGTTTTCACAGACAGTAAGTGGCAGTTTTGCTCTTACTGAGTGAAACATACTAATGAGCGTGTTACTCCTCTGCTGAATCATTGCTTTTGGCTTTGTGAGTCGTCTTCTAATTAAAGAACTCAAAAGATCCAGCATGATTAGTAAAATCTTTCTGCAGCAAAAGCATTAAAGACTTAACACAGTAATAACTACTTCTTACCGTGCTATCATCACAAAATCCCAATGGCTTTTATGAATTTTACCTTTGGTGCCTTTGTTCCAGAAATAATATCCAGGACTGATTTAAATAGGTTATGTTCTTGGAAGCGGACGTGACCATTGCTGGGGGGGGGGGGAATTTGAATCCCTATATCTCTCAAACCATCACGGTTTGAGAGAGAGGGTTTGGAGGGTATTGATTAATATTTTAAACTGTACATAACTGGAAAACATATACATAAACCTCCATAGGATGGTATAGCAACAGCTCCACTGTAAAATTACAGGCCACTGTAGTACCGCACCTAAAAAAAGTCACGTTTTAGCTGTAATAACTTTTGAATAAAAACACCTTTCAGCAGTAGAAATACCCTTGTTTTACTTTTGATAAAACCTACACTTTGTTTTTAAGTAGGTTCATGCGCTCTGCCTGCTGCACTTTGGGGGAAAAAATTCCAGCAACGGTCATGTCCACTTCCAAGAACATAACCTGTTTAAATCAGTCCTGGATATTATTTCTGGAACAAAGGCACCAAAGGTAAAATTCATAAAAGCCATTGGGATTTTGTGATGATAGCACGGTAAGGAGTAGTTATTACTGTGTTAAGTCTTTAATGCTTTTGCTGCAGAAAGATTTTACTAATCATGCTGGATCTTTTGAGTTCTTTAATTAGAAGACAACTCACAAAGCCAAAAGCAATGATTCAGCAGAGGAGTAACACGCTCATTAGTATGTTTCACTCAGTAAGAGCAAAACTGCCACTTACTGTCTGTGAAAACTTTTGGACTCGTCCACTGTAATTACAGACTCACAACTTTACAGTTTGGTATTTTCACCAAATGTTCCTCCAGCCCTGAAGGAAAAGGAACGCAGATGTGTAAAAGGGCTGAGACTTCAGAATTGCCAGGAGATATTTATCCTTTTCTGTAATAAAGGAAGAGGAGACGACCAGAATCACCTCCCATCAATAAATTTACTGACAGTCAGTAAAAAAAAACAAATCTGTTAACCTTTTATGAACCAGAGGGGTAGACAATTCAATGCATTAGTTCCCCTCTGGTCCTTTAAAGGCACAGTAATGTATCTTGATAAAATTAAGCTTTGATCATTCATCATAATTCTTCAACAATAAAGAGCATTATTACAATGCTGTAATCGGTCTAGTTCATGTGTGATTGTTATTAAAGGGATAGTAATGTCCAAAGATAATTTTATGTTGTATTGTAGATTAAGAGAAAAATTATGCAGCACAAATTCCATCTCTCACACCTTTATGGTTTCAGAGATAGTCGCATTTAAAGTTCCATCTTACCTCCCTTTCCCTGATGTCAGCTGTAAAGCTGACAGAAGGAGAACCGTGTCTGCCAAATCAAAGGGGCTCTTCAGCAGAGCCGCAATAGCAATATTTAAAAATAACTACTTCATAGGAACGGTCTACAAAGTGTGCTTGCAAACCAGGCACACTTTGTAGACCGTTCCAATGAAGTTATTAATTTCAAATATCGCTATTTCGGCTCTGATGAAGAGCCGCCGGCTGATCCCAGGGCCCAGGACCAGGATTTCCTGTTGTCAGTAGAGAGCTGATGTCAGTGCAAGGGGGGAGGAAACTTTAACTGCAAATATCTTTCAAATATGGGATTTTCTCCACATTATTTCTTTTTTATAAAATCTACAATACAACATAAAATTATCATTGAACATTACTATCCCTATAAATGTCTCCATCCCTTCCCTTTTACATACGTAACGCTGCCTCTCCTCAGAGCAGGAAGTCAGTCTGCATGGATTGCAACAAGGGACAATCTTCTGTCAGCATAAGTTAAAACCTGCACTCCTCCTTCAAGGGGGGCAGGATTTTCCTTACATTGACAGACAAAAGTTTGTCCCTCATTGAGATTTGTCCAGTCCACTGACCAGATCCCACATCTGAGGAGAGGCAGAGTTACGCATCTAAAAGAGACAGGAGGGCGACACTTTATAAGTGAATTACACATGAACTAGACTGATTACAGCATTGTAATAATGCTTTTCAGTGTTGAAAATGTATGATGAATGATCAAAGCCTCATTTATCAAGAGACATTACTATCCCTATAAAGGGACAGTAATGTCCCCCCAAAAAAACAAAAAAAGTTCCAGTTTTGTAGAGTTTAAATTATCAATACACTCCAAACCACTATGGTTTGAGAGACATAGGGATTCAAAGTTCCCCCCTCCCCTTCTCCTGACAGCTGTAAAGCTGACAGCAGGAGAATTGAGTCGTACAACTCGATGAGGCTCTGCAGCAGAGCCCAAATCGCATTATTGCTAAATAATTAATTAACTGGAAATGTCTACAAAGTGTGCCTGGTTTGCAGGGGAACTACCACCCTACACAATCTTTCCCTTCACTAAGTCCCCATCTGGTGACTAGCTGCTTAGTAGCGCTAGTCGCCAGAATAATTACCTTATTTAATAGATTTCTCCTCTCTTCCATGGGTGACAGGCAGGACGGAGCACGGACATCTTGTCATTGTGACGTCCACGAGCCTGCGCTGTCAGTCCCAGCTGGGTCTAGGAGGCATTGCTAGGAGCCGGCCGGCTCCGGCTGGGACTGACAGCGCAGGCTCTCGGACGTCACAATGACAAGATGTCCACGCTCTGTCCTGCCTGTCGCCCATGGAAGAGAGGAGAAATCTATTAAATAAGGTAATTATTCTGGCGACTAGCGCTAATAAGCAGCTAGTCACCAGATGGGGACTTAGTGAAGGGAAAGATTGTGTGGGCTGGTACTTCCCCTTTAAGTAACGCAATTTTGGTTCCGCTGCACAGCCTCCTGTTGGTCCCCGGACCGGCATCTCCTGCTGTCAGCTAGACGCTGACATCAGGAGAAGGGGAGGGAGGGGGGGAACTCTGAATCCCTATATCTCTCAAACCATAGCAGTTTGAGAGATAGGGTTTGGAGGATATTGATTAATACTTTAAAATGTAAATAACTGAAAAAAAAATTTTGGGACATTACTGTCCCTTAAAGTAAACTTGCCACCTTAAGACATGTTTAGTTAAATTCTACAGTAATTAAACATGCCCAAATGTTGCACTAGGTGTTTACAATACAAATTATTTGTAAGAAATGAACCTTTATTTGTTGGTGACAATTTATCCTAATTGGTTTTGTGCTGGTACAATATGGAGATAGAAATATAAACGAAACCAGGAACTAGGGGGCTCATCTAAACAGCACAGCAAGGACAACATTTGGCCTTGTACATTATTAATCAGCATACAGTGACGTAAATTAGAATAAAGCACTGCACTAGGTCACTAAAACATAAAGGTTAATTTCTTGAAAACAATGTTTTATACAGAAAAATGCAGATTACAAATTTCTGTAAAACAAACTGAACTTGTCTTAGCGAGAGGTCCACGTTAACCCTCTGACTGCAAACTACCCCTCTGGCAGTCAGAAAGTTAAACAGATAAAACTGGAGAAACCCATAAAAACACAACGGGAACATTACTATTAAAAAAAAAAAAAAAAAAAAAATTTAATAAGACACAAAGACATGAATGTATTTTGTATTATTTACCATTTTATTATGTTCTTTACTATAAATTAGTGAAACAGAAGGCCGTTCCAGTATATAATATTTACCTGTCACTCTAAGACAAGTTTGTTTTACAAAGAATCAAAACTTGCCTATATTGTCATATGGAGTATTTTTTTTCCTGTAAAAGAAGTCATTTTTTGAGAAATTAAGTCTTTATGCTTCAATGGCACAGTCTGGCACTTAACCCCTTAAGGACCAGCGGTCCAGGGAAGTTACCTTCCCTTAAGGACCACTTTGATCCTTGCCAACATGCCGGTACACGTGATCTGTTACGCATAGCGGCGCGCCACTTTGAGGCCTAAGAGAGATCGCTCCGGTCTTGGAGCGATCAATTTTAGGCCCCGTTTTTACTTACAGCACTCCCGGTAGAGCTCTGTAAGTAAAAAAGTATGTGACGTGCTATGACCGTCATTGGTCCTTAAGGGTATAAGGACCGTGACGGTCATAGTACGTCACATAGTCCTTAAGGGGTTAAAGTGTTAGTAATGTCCCATAAAAACTTGTTATAGGTTTGTAGAGGATGAAAAAAATAAGATAAATGGTGCAAAACCTATCTCAAACATTTATGGTTTGAGAGATATGGGCAATGAAAGTTCCCCATTCCCTCCCCTTCTCCTGATACCAGCTGTAAAGCTGACAGCACGAAATCTGTGCCAGCCGACACACGGAGGCTCTTCAGCAGAGTCGAAATCACGTTATTTCAAAAGAATTACTTAATTGGAAAGGTCTACAAAGTGCGCTTGCAAACCAAGCACACTTCGTAGTCCTTTCCAATGAAGTAATTATTTTGCAATAACGCGATTTTGGGTCTGCTGCAGAGCCGCCGGCTGATCCCCAGACCGGGATGTCCTGCTGTCGGCTAGACGCCGATGTCAGGAGAAGGGGAGGGAGGAACTTTCAATGCTTATATCTCTCAAACCATAGTGAGATAGGGTTTGTGCCATTAACCTTATTTTTTCGTCCTCTACAAATCTATAACAAGTTTTTATGGGACATTAAGTTTGGTTTGTGACCAAATACTCACCATACTATAACTAAGAAATACCCCAACTATGTGGGCTCTGATTAGATTAATTCATAGAACAGTGGGGGAGGTTTATAAAAGGTCTTCTTGTCGGTCTTTGTTAACGGATCCTCAACCCCTTAACGACCAAATATGCGGTGGCACGGCCGGCAGTTAAGGACCACAGGTTTTTGTTTTTTTTTCTTTTTCAAAAATGAATTCAGGGGTACACTGGTGTACCTAAACCATGTTAATAATTTATAACTACCAGCAACAATCTTACCACCATTTTAATGCTTCTTTTCGTTTAGCTCCACATTTATAAATCCCCCCCCGTGTGTGTTAACCCTTTGAGTGCACTTCGTACCCCTAGGGCACTCAAAGGGTTAATATTCACACAGAACAGAAACAAATTAGCATACAATGCCATAGAAATAAAAGCTTAATGTCTCAAAAACACATTGGATCACACAGAGAAAAAAAAAAATCACTTGCACGGAATATTGCCAATTTATTATATGCCAGAGGGGTACACACAGGAGTTGTGAGTCCCTCTGACACACAAAGGGTTAAACCTTTAAAACAAAAGACCAGAGGGGAGCAGGGCCCTCTTACCCTTCTGCTCTCCACATTTGACTATTAATTAATATTTAATACCTCTGTATGTCTATTCCCCTTCGTACAGCACTGCGGAATTATTTGGCGCTATATAAATAAATAATAATAATAATAATGCATTACTCACACCTGTGATCCTTAAAGCATTAATACTAACTAAACTTATTTTTAGGGTGACGGCCAATTTAACTGTTTGAGTGCTAGAAGGGGTATCCAACTGGCACTCAAAAGGTTAAACCGATTCTGAGGAATTTCACTTTCACAATTAAACCTCTATAGAAATAGCAGAGGAGAAGTAGGTGTAGGAATATGACATTTCACAGAAATGTGTCAGTAACATCATGTTGACACACACTGCCTTACAGAGCAGACCTGTGAGCAAGTTAGGTCACTGCAGCAGGTCTTGACTACAATACCCAGAGTCCACTGCAACCCCAAAGCAAAGTCAAGTGTGGGAGGGGCCAGCGGAATACTACAGAGCTTGTGATTTGGCACTATGAGAAACAATATAAAGCAGGGATGGGCAATTTGGTTTACTGAAATTGGTTTAATTACCGGTTTATATACTATTGTATTGTCCCATTTATATAACATTTTTATCAGGGATATTATTACCTATAAACCAACTACTTATTTTGAAAGAGCTCTCCACATCAACAACATGTAGAATTAGTTTTTATTTTTTATTTAAGAAAACTAGCTTTTCAGTTATTGAAATGACTAGATTATGCTAATTATGGAATGCCATGCAGGCACTTCCTGCCTTGGTCCTTCATTACCTCCCCACTCACCGATATTACTCCCCTAGCGCTGAAAGGATTAATTATCCAGAAGTTGGGGAGGTAATGTAGGGGCTAAGGCAAGGACTGCCTGCACGGCAAGCCATAATTAACATAATCTGTAATCTACAATAACTAAAAAATTAGTTTTGTACATAAAAAGTATACAGGTGATTTTTAAAGATTTTTTTTTTATTTTGAAAGTTGTTTTTTTAGGAGATAAAGTTGTAATTTTGGGCACTATTACATTTCCAATTTTGTCTTTGCGCAAACAAATCTTAAAGCGGAACTACCACCCCGCCTAAGCTTGCCCCTAAAGAATTATCCATCTGGCGACTAGCTGCTCAATAGTGCTAGTCACCAGAATTATTACCTCCTTACAGAGAAATTCTACTCCTCACGGACTTCCCTTCCGGTACCGTTCAGCTCCTAACAAAACACCACTTAGATCAGACTGGGACTGACAGCACAGGCGCGCAGACGTCACTATGCAAAGTTGTCTGCACTGTTTCCTGGCTGTCAGTCTCGGGAGCAGTAGGAATTATCTATAAGGAGGTAATAATTCTGGTGACTAGCACTATTTAGCAGCAAGTCGCCAGATGGTGCTACTTTAGGGACAAGGTTAGGCAGGGTGGTAGTTCCACTTTAAGGC
The DNA here is from genome assembly GCA_037306005.1 of Rhinophrynus dorsalis. Classification (NCBI taxonomy): domain Eukaryota; kingdom Metazoa; phylum Chordata; class Amphibia; order Anura; family Rhinophrynidae; genus Rhinophrynus; species Rhinophrynus dorsalis. The sequence continues at coordinate 54,159,399 of CM074726.1, read as the reverse complement.
CCGTATGTACAAAGGAAGCATAACAATTCTGGATCGATCCAATTGCATCATACGGGAGAAACACTGAACATTCCTAAATTTCCCATTGCATCAGAACTGATCCTCTTTTATATTGCACATCTAAAACACAAACAATTCTGGAGCAAACCAACTCTACCAACTGGAGAAACTAAACGTAACATTTATTCAAATAGGGATTTTAACCCTTTGAATGCCAGAATGCATTTGAGACCTCTCTAGCATTCAAGGGGTTAAAAAAGGGGTTAAAAGCCAATTTTAAAGTCAATGGTGATTTCAGGTATCTGTTCCTCCTGTGGAGCAGTTTGTTTGCTCTGGATAAGGCCATATTGGTATATTCTGTGCTCAGGATCAATGAACTGGCCATGGGAGGAGCAAGAGGCACCTAGGATGCCTTGCCTAGGAGAACCTGAGCTGTAAATCCAGCCATGGATTTCCATCCAACACAGTGATTTAAAACAACATCCCAGCCCCTCTGTGGGGTCAAGTGCCAGGCTTCTCCGTGGGTCCTGTGTCCGTCTCCCCTTCAGCCTTGCCCTCAGGCTCAGTCGGAGGATCTTGTCTCATGGAATGTTCAAGAACCAGTTCTACTGCATCCTCGCCCAGGACACGAAGCACCTTCTCACCTTTAGCCTCTAGGATTTCTTCTATATTCCTTCAGCGGAATACACGCTCTCATTATCGATGTAATGCAAAGACAATTACATATATGTACCAAACAGCACAAGATTAAAGGAATAGTAATACTTAAAATAAAGAAAAAAAATTTATATTTATATATATATATATATATATATATATATATATATATATATATATTATATTGTAGTGTTTATCCCCTGAGTAAAACAATGGCACACCCACACACCCACTGCTGAGAGGTGTTTTATTCAAAAGTTATTGCAGCAGCTTTTTTTTTTTTTTTTTTTTTTTTTTTTTTTTTTTTTTAGGGCCACTGTGGCCTAAAATTGTACAGTGGCGGTCTTGCTACACTATCCTATCGACAGCTCTGTGGACCATAAATCTCTATAGGATGTTGTAGCAACAGCGCCACCATACAATTTCAGGCCACTGAGGACCAGAAGGGTGCACAACACTTTATACAAGAATGGGTTGAACAGCCCCGATTCCTTAAAGGGTTAAAATATGATAAGGAATAAAACTACTTAACTATTTTGCTACCAGTCTAGCATTCAATTTAAAAGCAATGGCAAGTTTAGGAATGTATTGGTTCCCTATGGTACGGTTAAACGCGACACTCCAGGCTTTGTGTATATGGCCCTAGGAATGACAAGCTGCAATTTTTAGACAAGAACAACATGAATTGTAGCATCTGAATTCCATTAAAGGGGACTATCCCATTTACATGCAGAGGAATAAATACATATTAGTGCATTTCAAGTAATTGCACATCCATAAGTAATTCATTTGTAACACGTTACACGCATCAGAAATAAAGGAGTTAACAAAACACATTAAACGGGCCCCGTGTTCAAAATAAAAGTGTTGCAACTTTTGGCAAACCAACATCATCATAGCTGACACATACTAATGACTACGGAGTTAACCCTTTCATTGCCAGAGCAGGAAGCGATACATTACAAAGTACACCCCTTTGGCACTTCAAACAACATTAAATCAGGCTTTTAAATCAATAAAAGCCAGAGGGGTACGCAACGCATTGCTCTGCAATGCATTGCGTACCCCTATGGCACTCATTAAAGTATCAACACTTTGAATTCTAGAGACGCCTTCAACGTGAAGTAATGTGTTGGAGACCTAACATTCAAGGAGTTTAAAATCCCCATTTAAATCAATGGGAATTTGGGGAAAATATATGACCCCTCTGGTACAGCTAGCTTGTACCAGAGTAATTATAACACAGAGCATAAAGTGCTTCATTCAATAGACACATATTGGTAATGGGATGAATTAAAATGTTGACTATTTGAGTGTCTGAGGGTTGTACAATACATTACATAGCCCTGTGAAAAGTAATAGATTAAAACATCAGTTGTTGCAAACTTACTTTTTTCCTTCCAGATCGGAGAACCATCCCAAGTTATCTGCTATGATGTGATGATTTTGACAGCCTGGGCATTTAACTATGACCACTCCGTTATGATACGCAATTTTAGAAATCTTCTTCATGGACCTTGTTGAGCACACCTGAACAAGAATACATATACACCAATGAATATATTATGACAGCACACAGTAAACCAGTCACTTTTATACTGGCACTCAAAGGGTTAAAGTTGTGTTTATAATAGCTCCAGGTCACCCCTATGTCATTCCACCTTCTGTCAATAAAAGGGTTAACAATTATATTACATATAATAATAATAATAATAATATGGTTGTTATGTCTGCAATAGCTACTTATAACTCTCATTCGACATTCTGGTTCTCAAAAGAGTTAAAAAGTATCAATAATAATAATAATAATGCAACTGTGTCTGTGATATCTCCATGACCTGCCTATCTATCACAGTGATGTGTCTGAAACCTTCACATGGAAGGGCTAACAGTTTAATACACACCTTGCATGTGTATACGAGGTGGTAGTGGGTGGTCTTGATACTCCCCAGGGAAGCTTCGTCTTTGGAAGTGGCGGAGGTGCAGTAGGGTCTGGAGATAGACTGCAAATGGACGCGGGGGGTAAGCTGGTGAAGTGACAGACGTCCTGGCACAGCTCTAGTGGAACAGAGAGGACTTCGGCTGTGCCTCGAGGGTAGCTTCTCTCCGGGTCTCACCCATTGCTGGTAAAGACCACTGCCACCTTGCACTGCCCGTGCTGCTGCTGGTAACTGGCCCACTTCCCTTCCTACCCCTGTCAGGAACCAAAAGCTGGCAGCTCTGCCAGGCAAAACAAGCTTCTTGCATGTAGGGACCAGCATGACTACAAGAAGAGGACTGCGCAAACCCGGAAGTGTCTGTCAGTTATGACGGCATAAGAAGGAGCCAGGTGCTGTTAGGCTTGATTTGGCCATGGAGCTTGTGTCTGATGCAAAAATTCAGCTAACACATGCAATAATTTCACCTATTGGTTCTATTATTCAGATTGAAAACATAGCCACAAAAATTAAATTCTGCATCCACAAGCTTCATAGCTTACAGCGTCTGAGGGTTCAGACAGGGCTGTATTTACATCTCAGGAGCCTGTAGGCACATAAATTTGAAGCCCCCCCCCGTGGGCCATCTGCGCTGGATACCTCCACAATGCTCCTAATCTCCATATTGCCCGCATCGGCTCCAGCTTGCCACAATCATCATCTCATATATTGCCCTCACATTGCCCCCATCAGCTCCATACTGCCCCCATCAGCTCCATATGCCATATTGCCTTCACATTGCCCCCCATCAGCTCCACATTGCCCTCACAATGCACCCATCAGCTCCATATTGATCCCATCAGCTCCACATTGCTCTCACAATGCCCCCCATCAGCTCCAACTTGCCCCCACCATCTCCATATTGCCCTCCATCGGCTTCAACTTGCCCCCCATTAGCTCCACATTGCCCCCCTTTGGCTCCAACTTGCCCCCCACCATCTCGATGTTGCCCTCACATTGCCTCCCCCCCATTGTCCATTTCCTACCTCCCTGGTAGAAGATCTGTCATGTGTGCCTCCTTTGGCACAGTCTTGTACCTCCTGCGCTATTCAGGAATGCAGAGCGCTGGGAGCTGATGTAATCTGCCAGCACTCTGCATTCCTAAAGAGGCAACGAGGGAGCTCGGGGGGGGGGGGGCAATGTGAGTGGGAATATTAAAAAAAAATCCGAATGGCAGGCTCCCTTCGGTGGTGTGCACCTGTAGGCAGGTGCCTACTTTGCCTAATGGCAAATCCAGCCCTGGGTTCAGAGCAGTGGTTCTCAATCTTTTTTTTCACTCACGGCACGCCTAACATGTAAATTGCAATTTTCGGGGCCCCCTTCACATATTTTATATAAATTATCAAGGGCATAATGAACGGTACAATACATAAATATGCAATCATTGTTAGGTTTTACAATCGTTTAACAAAAATAAACATATTGTGCATAATAGTTTCCATTAATATACATTTAAAAAGGAATACTTCCATTTTTATCCAAGGCTTCTACAAAATAAGGGGCACCCTGGTTGAGAACCACTGGTTCAGAGAGTAGGGGGAGAGCAGAGAATCAGGGCAGGAGGGGGATTTTGGTACTGACTTTGAGCAGTTCAAAATTATGTATTATACGGTGCAGATTTTTGTTCCAAAACTGGTCCTTTGGGATTTTTATTTGTATACTTTTATCACAAAGTGTCTTATAAGTTGTTTCTATAAGAAACAAGAAGTTATAATGAATAGCCATCAAATGAGGATAAAAGAAGACAACTCTAATCTTTTAAATTAACCTTTTTTTATTCCTGGGGCGTCGTACACCTTTAAAGTATAACCTATTACGAAATGTTCTGCCCTATACCATACCTCCCAGGAGTCCCTTTTTAGGAGGGACAGCAGTCCCTCTTTGAGACCCAAATCCCTCTGTCCCTCTTTTCTACCTTTTTGTCCCTCTTTTTAGGACATCAGAATGATGGTGTGTATTACATTGCTCCACAGCAATAAAACTCACATAAATGGGTTGTTAATCTTCAATATGTGTTCATAAATTAATCTGTGTAATTAAATTACTTTGGTCTTGTTCTAAATCATTAATCAGTTACACAAAGAAGTGCAGATAGGTCAAGAAGTAACCTAAAAATTCTTGCAAATGCCTGCCTACCAGCTACGCCCCCCCATATACACCAACTAAATCAGAAGTGTCCCTCTTGGCCATTTGAAATGTTGGGAGGTATGCCTGTACCCGCAGGGGAGGGCTGGTTTGTGAGGCAATTGCCCCCTGGGCCAGGCACATGTCTGAGAGGTGGGCCACTGCCTCAATTAGAGTTGCTGCCCAGCCGGTATTTTACTGGCAGGCCGGTAAAAAATTGGCTTCTGTCCAATGTTAAGTCTATGGAGGGAATGTCATGGCCGGTATTTTTTTTTTATGAAAAGGTGGCAACCCTACACTCAAAATTCTACTTGTTGCTGTAAATGGAACTGCATAGTGATACCACAGAGCGTTCAGCTGAAATGGAGCTAAACAAATGACACAATACACTAGTATAATCGATTTCCCTTGCAAGCTCTATGTTATCACTAGTGTAGCTTTACTTAAATTGCAAACTCTGTAGTATCACAAGTGCTTTACTTCAAAACATTAATGCCAATTTTAAAATTAACTAAAAGGTGTAGGCTAGGACAGCAGGCTAGAACAATTGTAGAAATGGGCCACTTAATTGTATTTTCCCCCCAGGCCACAAGTTGCCAGTGTATACCCGCACCTTTTACCTATGTAAAATAACTTGGTTGTACTGCGGCTATCTTGTATTCCTTGTGCAGATGACAGAAAGGCAGGGAGGCTTATGAACTAATAAAAATTGATGCGGTACTGGAATGAACCAACTGCAGCAACATTTCAGTTTCTCTAAATGCAGATTTTAAAGTTGAACTTTCAGTACATACTTAGTCGCCATGCATTCATTAAACGCATGGCGACTAGCTTTGAAATAGACGTTTTACCTTGAAAAAATAGCCCAGTGTAAAGGAATCCTTCCCGTTTGGAGACCGGAACCCAGGCTACAGTGCAGACATCTTGTCTGCGCACCCTCGCTGTCAGTCCCGGTCTCCATTGAGTAGCAATGCAGTGCACCATATGGTTACCAGAAGGGACTGATGGAGCAGGAGCGCAGACCACACTAACCTGCCCGTCATTCCCCAAACGGGAAGGATTCCTTTACACACTGCTATTTTTTCAAGGTAAGACATCTATTTCAAAGCTAGTCGCCATGCGTTTAATGAATGCATGATGACTAAGTATGTACTGAAAGTTCCACTTTAAAATCCGCATTTAGATAAACTGTAATGTTGGTGCAGTTGGTTTATTCCAGTACTGGGACTGACGGGCAGGTTAATGCGGTCTGCTCGCCTGAACCGTCAGTCCCTTCTGGTAACCATATGGTGCACTGCAGTGCTACTCAATGGAGACCGGGACTGACTGCGCAGGTGCACAGACAAGATGTCTGCACTGTAGCCTGGGTTCCGGTCTCCAAAAGGGAAGGATTCCTTTACACTGGGCTATTTTTTTTAAAGGTAAAACATCTATTTCAAAACTAGTCACCGTGCGTTTAAAGAATGCATGGCGACTAAGTATGTACTGAAAGTTCCACTTTAACCCCTTGAATACTAGAGGCCTCCTATGCATTGCAAATTAATTGGAGACTTGTCTAGCATTCAATAGGTTAAAAGCTCCATTTAAATCTCTGATAATTTTTATGTGCCCCCCATGATGCAGTAGGTTTTCTCCAGATTTGCACTATAGTTGAATACAGCGCCATGGTCTCTCACTTGTGGGAGGACAGAACTAGGGGGTATTTATCTAAAATAGAAATACACTCAGGTATTTTTATTCTTACATGTAAAGTGTTAATCCCCTAATAACTTATTTTGTAGGTTTACTTTATTTTTATATCTCTTATAAACGGGGGGATTGGATCTATAACAATAACTGGTCCATATTAATGCAGGACTTACCTCAGTAGGTGTCCTTTGTCCAGCAAATAAATCTATTCTTTCCTTTTGCATTGTACTGGCTGTTGCTTGTATTTCCAATTCTCAATTTAAGTCTGATAATAGGCTTCAAAAGTCCAAATGAGAAATCGTTTACTGAAAATCCTTCCCATAGTTCTACACTGCTTTGGATACCCTGCTGGCAGTCTGAGAGTTAATAGGGAGGCAGGTAGGTTCTATGTGCTAACGTTAAGGGTTCAATAGCATACCTGCCAATTTTCCCGGATTTTCAGGGACAGACCCTAATTTTCTCTCTCTGCTGCTGGATTCTCTTGTACCTGTTTCCACCAGCTTTAAAATATGTAATGAGCTTCCCCACATGATGATATTGCTTATTTATATGATTTCCAGAAGTATTTAGAGAATGAGGATGACTGTTCTGCTGTTGTGCAGATCAAGAGTTTCTGTTAAAGTCATGCAACACTGTATGACTTACCCCTATTGACACTCTGTCATGTGACTGCCCAGCGGAAAATGTTGGCAAGTGTGCAGTATTATGCATTTGGGAGTTTAGGATGCATAAAATCCATGGGTCACAGATTTATGCAGATATGTCATTGAAAGTGGATGTCGTCCTTAAGACAAATTTAGTTTTTTATAACGATGATTAAAATGTATCTAAATTTTGTACTAGCCATTTTCTGTAAAGTAAATAGTTTTTGAGAAATGAACCTTAATGTTTTTTGATGACACAGAGTGGCATTTTATGTTACCTCTCCTCACAGTATGCTAGTTTGTTCTGTTTGAGTCCAAACGTACCTCCATTTATGCTATTAGAAACGTCCCCTGGGCTCTGTCTAGAGTCATTCATAGCACTGTGTGTGGTAATATTGTACCAGCACAGAAACAACACAGCAGTATAATGTGCCACCAACATAACGAGGTTCATCTCTCAAAAACAATTTATTTATTTATATTGTGAGTGGGAATATTAAAAAAAAATCCGAATGGCAGGCTCCCTTCGGTGGTGTGCACCTGTAGGCAGGTGCCTACTTTGCCTAATGGCAAATCCAGCCCTGGGTTCAGAGCAGTGGTTCTCAATCTTTTTTTTCACTCACGGCACGCCTAACATGTAAATTGCAATTTTCGGGGCCCCCTTCACATATTTTATATAAATTATCAAGGGCATAATGAACGGTACAATACATAAATATGCAATCATTGTTAGGTTTTACAATCGTTTAACAAAAATAAACATATTGTGCATAATAGTTTCCATTAATATACATTTAAAAAGGAATACTTCCATTTTTATCCAAGGCTTCTACAAAATAAGGGGCACCCTGGTTGAGAACCACTGGTTCAGAGAGTAGGGGGAGAGCAGAGAATCAGGGCAGGAGGGGGATTTTGGTACTGACTTTGAGCAGTTCAAAATTATGTATTATACGGTGCAGATTTTTGTTCCAAAACTGGTCCTTTGGGATTTTTATTTGTATACTTTTATCACAAAGTGTCTTATAAGTTGTTTCTATAAGAAACAAGAAGTTATAATGAATAGCCATCAAATGAGGATAAAAGAAGACAACTCTAATCTTTTAAATTAACCTTTTTTTATTCCTGGGGCGTCGTACACCTTTAAAGTATAACCTATTACGAAATGTTCTGCCCTATACCATACCTCCCAGGAGTCCCTTTTTAGGAGGGACAGCAGTCCCTCTTTGAGACCCAAATCCCTCTGTCCCTCTTTTCTACCTTTTTGTCCCTCTTTTTAGGACATCAGAATGATGGTGTGTATTACATTGCTCCACAGCAATAAAACTCACATAAATGGGTTGTTAATCTTCAATATGTGTTCATAAATTAATCTGTGTAATTAAATTACTTTGGTCTTGTTCTAAATCATTAATCAGTTACACAAAGAAGTGCAGATAGGTCAAGAAGTAACCTAAAAATTCTTGCAAATGCCTGCCTACCAGCTACGCCCCCCCATATACACCAACTAAATCAGAAGTGTCCCTCTTGGCCATTTGAAATGTTGGGAGGTATGCCTGTACCCGCAGGGGAGGGCTGGTTTGTGAGGCAATTGCCCCCTGGGCCAGGCACATGTCTGAGAGGTGGGCCACTGCCTCAATTAGAGTTGCTGCCCAGCCGGTATTTTACTGGCAGGCCGGTAAAAAATTGGCTTCTGTCCAATGTTAAGTCTATGGAGGGAATGTCATGGCCGGTATTTTTTTTTTATGAAAAGGTGGCAACCCTACACTCAAAATTCTACTTGTTGCTGTAAATGGAACTGCATAGTGATACCACAGAGCGTTCAGCTGAAATGGAGCTAAACAAATGACACAATACACTAGTATAATCGATTTCCCTTGCAAGCTCTATGTTATCACTAGTGTAGCTTTACTTAAATTGCAAACTCTGTAGTATCACAAGTGCTTTACTTCAAAACATTAATGCCAATTTTAAAATTAACTAAAAGGTGTAGGCTAGGACAGCAGGCTAGAACAATTGTAGAAATGGGCCACTTAATTGTATTTTCCCCCCAGGCCACAAGTTGCCAGTGTATACCCGCACCTTTTACCTATGTAAAATAACTTGGTTGTACTGCGGCTATCTTGTATTCCTTGTGCAGATGACAGAAAGGCAGGGAGGCTTATGAACTAATAAAAATTGATGCGGTACTGGAATGAACCAACTGCAGCAACATTTCAGTTTCTCTAAATGCAGATTTTAAAGTTGAACTTTCAGTACATACTTAGTCGCCATGCATTCATTAAACGCATGGCGACTAGCTTTGAAATAGACGTTTTACCTTGAAAAAATAGCCCAGTGTAAAGGAATCCTTCCCGTTTGGAGACCGGAACCCAGGCTACAGTGCAGACATCTTGTCTGCGCACCCTCGCTGTCAGTCCCGGTCTCCATTGAGTAGCAATGCAGTGCACCATATGGTTACCAGAAGGGACTGATGGAGCAGGAGCGCAGACCACACTAACCTGCCCGTCATTCCCCAAACGGGAAGGATTCCTTTACACACTGCTATTTTTTCAAGGTAAGACATCTATTTCAAAGCTAGTCGCCATGCGTTTAATGAATGCATGATGACTAAGTATGTACTGAAAGTTCCACTTTAAAATCCGCATTTAGATAAACTGTAATGTTGGTGCAGTTGGTTTATTCCAGTACTGGGACTGACGGGCAGGTTAATGCGGTCTGCTCGCCTGAACCGTCAGTCCCTTCTGGTAACCATATGGTGCACTGCAGTGCTACTCAATGGAGACCGGGACTGACTGCGCAGGTGCACAGACAAGATGTCTGCACTGTAGCCTGGGTTCCGGTCTCCAAAAGGGAAGGATTCCTTTACACTGGGCTATTTTTTTTAAAGGTAAAACATCTATTTCAAAACTAGTCACCGTGCGTTTAAAGAATGCATGGCGACTAAGTATGTACTGAAAGTTCCACTTTAACCCCTTGAATACTAGAGGCCTCCTATGCATTGCAAATTAATTGGAGACTTGTCTAGCATTCAATAGGTTAAAAGCTCCATTTAAATCTCTGATAATTTTTATGTGCCCCCCATGATGCAGTAGGTTTTCTCCAGATTTGCACTATAGTTGAATACAGCGCCATGGTCTCTCACTTGTGGGAGGACAGAACTAGGGGGTATTTATCTAAAATAGAAATACACTCAGGTATTTTTATTCTTACATGTAAAGTGTTAATCCCCTAATAACTTATTTTGTAGGTTTACTTTATTTTTATATCTCTTATAAACGGGGGGATTGGATCTATAACAATAACTGGTCCATATTAATGCAGGACTTACCTCAGTAGGTGTCCTTTGTCCAGCAAATAAATCTATTATTTCCTTTTGCATTGTACTGGCTGTTGCTTGTATTTCCAATTCTCAATTTAAGTCTGATAATAGGCTTCAAAAGTCCAAATGAGAAATCGTTTACTGAAAATCCTTCCCATAGTTCTACACTGCTTTGGATACCCTGCTGGCAGTCTGAGAGTTAATAGGGAGGCAGGTAGGTTCTATGTGCTAACGTTAAGGGTTCAATAGCATACCTGCCAATTTTCCCGGATTTTCAGGGACAGACCCTAATTTTCTCTCTCTGCTGCTGGATTCTCTTGTACCTGTTTCCACCAGCTTTAAAATATGTAATGAGCTTCCCCACATGATGATATTGCTTATTTATATGATTTCCAGAAGTATTTAGAGAATGAGGATGACTGTTCTGCTGTTGTGCAGATCAAGAGTTTCTGTTAAAGTCATGCAACACTGTATGACTTACCCCTATTGACACTCTGTCATGTGACTGCCCAGCGGAAAATGTTGGCAAGTGTGCAGTATTATGCATTTGGGAGTTTAGGATGCATAAAATCCATGGGTCACAGATTTATGCAGATATGTCATTGAAAGTGGATGTCGTCCTTAAGACAAATTTAGTTTTTTATAACGATGATTAAAATGTATCTAAATTTTGTACTAGCCATTTTCTGTAAAGTAAATAGTTTTTGAGAAATGAACCTTAATGTTTTTTGATGACACAGAGTGGCATTTTATGTTACCTCTCCTCACAGTATGCTAGTTTGTTCTGTTTGAGTCCAAACGTACCTCCATTTATGCTATTAGAAACGTCCCCTGGGCTCTGTCTAGAGTCATTCATAGCACTGTGTGTGGTAATATTGTACCAGCACAGAAACAACACAGCAGTATAATGTGCCACCAACATAACGAGGTTCATCTCTCAAAAACAATTTATTTATTTATATTGTGAGTGGGAATATTAAAAAAAAATCCGAATGGCAGGCTCCCTTCGGTGGTGTGCACCTGTAGGCAGGTGCCTACTTTGCCTAATGGCAAATCCAGCCCTGGGTTCAGAGCAGTGGTTCTCAATCTTTTTTTTCACTCACGGCACGCCTAACATGTAAATTGCAATTTTCGGGGCCCCCTTCACATATTTTATATAAATTATCAAGGGCATAATGAACGGTACAATACATAAATATGCAATCATTGTTAGGTTTTACAATCGTTTAACAAAAATAAACATATTGTGCATAATAGTTTCCATTAATATACATTTAAAAAGGAATACTTCCATTTTTATCCAAGGCTTCTACAAAATAAGGGGCACCCTGGTTGAGAACCACTGGTTCAGAGAGTAGGGGGAGAGCAGAGAATCAGGGCAGGAGGGGGATTTTGGTACTGACTTTGAGCAGTTCAAAATTATGTATTATACGGTGCAGATTTTTGTTCCAAAACTGGTCCTTTGGGATTTTTATTTGTATACTTTTATCACAAAGTGTCTTATAAGTTGTTTCTATAAGAAACAAGAAGTTATAATGAATAGCCATCAAATGAGGATAAAAGAAGACAACTCTAATCTTTTAAATTAACCTTTTTTTATTCCTGGGGCGTCGTACACCTTTAAAGTATAACCTATTACGAAATGTTCTGCCCTATACCATACCTCCCAGGAGTCCCTTTTTAGGAGGGACAGCAGTCCCTCTTTGAGACCCAAATCCCTCTGTCCCTCTTTTCTACCTTTTTGTCCCTCTTTTTAGGACATCAGAATGATGGTGTGTATTACATTGCTCCACAGCAATAAAACTCACATAAATGGGTTGTTAATCTTCAATATGTGTTCATAAATTAATCTGTGTAATTAAATTACTTTGGTCTTGTTCTAAATCATTAATCAGTTACACAAAGAAGTGCAGATAGGTCAAGAAGTAACCTAAAAATTCTTGCAAATGCCTGCCTACCAGCTACGCCCCCCCATATACACCAACTAAATCAGAAGTGTCCCTCTTGGCCATTTGAAATGTTGGGAGGTATGCCTGTACCCGCAGGGGAGGGCTGGTTTGTGAGGCAATTGCCCCCTGGGCCAGGCACATGTCTGAGAGGTGGGCCACTGCCTCAATTAGAGTTGCTGCCCAGCCGGTATTTTACTGGCAGGCCGGTAAAAAATTGGCTTCTGTCCAATGTTAAGTCTATGGAGGGAATGTCATGGCCGGTATTTTTTTTTTATGAAAAGGTGGCAACCCTACACTCAAAATTCTACTTGTTGCTGTAAATGGAACTGCATAGTGATACCACAGAGCGTTCAGCTGAAATGGAGCTAAACAAATGACACAATACACTAGTATAATCGATTTCCCTTGCAAGCTCTATGTTATCACTAGTGTAGCTTTACTTAAATTGCAAACTCTGTAGTATCACAAGTGCTTTACTTCAAAACATTAATGCCAATTTTAAAATTAACTAAAAGGTGTAGGCTAGGACAGCAGGCTAGAACAATTGTAGAAATGGGCCACTTAATTGTATTTTCCCCCCAGGCCACAAGTTGCCAGTGTATACCCGCACCTTTTACCTATGTAAAATAACTTGGTTGTACTGCGGCTATCTTGTATTCCTTGTGCAGATGACAGAAAGGCAGGGAGGCTTATGAACTAATAAAAATTGATGCGGTACTGGAATGAACCAACTGCAGCAACATTTCAGTTTATCTAAATGCAGATTTTAAAGTTGAACTTTCAGTACATACTTAGTCGCCATGCATTCATTAAACGCATGGCGACTAGCTTTGAAATAGACGTTTTACCTTGAAAAAATAGCCCAGTGTAAAGGAATCCTTCCCGTTTGGAGACCGGAACCCAGGCTACAGTGCAGACATCTTGTCTGCGCACCCTCGCTGTCAGTCCCGGTCTCCATTGAGTAGCAATGCAGTGCACCATATGGTTACCAGAAGGGACTGATGGAGCAGGAGCGCAGACCACACTAACCTGCCCGTCATTCCCCAAACGGGAAGGATTCCTTTACACACTGCTATTTTTTCAAGGTAAGACATCTATTTCAAAGCTAGTCGCCATGCGTTTAATGAATGCATGATGACTAAGTATGTACTGAAAGTTCCACTTTAAAATCCGCATTTAGATAAACTGTAATGTTGGTGCAGTTGGTTTATTCCAGTACTGGGACTGACGGGCAGGTTAATGCGGTCTGCTCGCCTGAACCGTCAGTCCCTTCTGGTAACCATATGGTGCACTGCAGTGCTACTCAATGGAGACCGGGACTGACTGCGCAGGTGCACAGACAAGATGTCTGCACTGTAGCCTGGGTTCCGGTCTCCAAAAGGGAAGGATTCCTTTACACTGGGCTATTTTTTTTAAAGGTAAAACATCTATTTCAAAACTAGTCACCGTGCGTTTAAAGAATGCATGGCGACTAAGTATGTACTGAAAGTTCCACTTTAACCCCTTGAATACTAGAGGCCTCCTATGCATTGCAAATTAATTGGAGACTTGTCTAGCATTCAATAGGTTAAAAGCTCCATTTAAATCTCTGATAATTTTTATGTGCCCCCCATGATGCAGTAGGTTTTCTCCAGATTTGCACTATAGTTGAATACAGCGCCATGGTCTCTCACTTGTGGGAGGACAGAACTAGGGGGTATTTATCTAAAATAGAAATACACTCAGGTATTTTTATTCTTACATGTAAAGTGTTAATCCCCTAATAACTTATTTTGTAGGTTTACTTTATTTTTATATCTCTTATAAACGGGGGGATTGGATCTATAACAATAACTGGTCCATATTAATGCAGGACTTACCTCAGTAGGTGTCCTTTGTCCAGCAAATAAATCTATTCTTTCCTTTTGCATTGTACTGGCTGTTGCTTGTATTTCCAATTCTCAATTTAAGTCTGATAATAGGCTTCAAAAGTCCAAATGAGAAATCGTTTACTGAAAATCCTTCCCATAGTTCTACACTGCTTTGGATACCCTGCTGGCAGTCTGAGAGTTAATAGGGAGGCAGGTAGGTTCTATGTGCTAACGTTAAGGGTTCAATAGCATACCTGCCAATTTTCCCGGATTTTCAGGGACAGACCCTAATTTTCTCTCTCTGCTGCTGGATTCTCTTGTACCTGTTTCCACCAGCTTTAAAATATGTAATGAGCTTCCCCACATGATGATATTGCTTATTTATATGATTTCCAGAAGTATTTAGAGAATGAGGATGACTGTTCTGCTGTTGTGCAGATCAAGAGTTTCTGTTAAAGTCATGCAACACTGTATGACTTACCCCTATTGACACTCTGTCATGTGACTGCCCAGCGGAAAATGTTGGCAAGTGTGCAGTATTATGCATTTGGGAGTTTAGGATGCATAAAATCCATGGGTCACAGATTTATGCAGATATGTCATTGAAAGTGGATGTCGTCCTTAAGACAAATTTAGTTTTTTATAACGATGATTAAAATGTATCTAAATTTTGTACTAGCCATTTTCTGTAAAGTAAATAGTTTTTGAGAAATGAACCTTAATGTTTTTTGATGACACAGAGTGGCATTTTATGTTACCTCTCCTCACAGTATGCTAGTTTGTTCTGTTTGAGTCCAAACGTACCTCCATTTATGCTATTAGAAACGTCCCCTGGGCTCTGTCTAGAGTCATTCATAGCACTGTGTGTGGTAATATTGTACCAGCACAGAAACAACACAGCAGTATAATGTGCCACCAACATAACGAGGTTCATCTCTCAAAAACAATTTATTTATTTATATTGTGAGTGGGAATATTAAAAAAAAATCCGAATGGCAGGCTCCCTTCGGTGGTGTGCACCTGTAGGCAGGTGCCTACTTTGCCTAATGGCAAATCCAGCCCTGGGTTCAGAGCAGTGGTTCTCAATCTTTTTTTTCACTCACGGCACGCCTAACATGTAAATTGCAATTTTCGGGGCCCCCTTCACATATTTTATATAAATTATCAAGGGCATAATGAACGGTACAATACATAAATATGCAATCATTGTTAGGTTTTACAATCGTTTAACAAAAATAAACATATTGTGCATAATAGTTTCCATTAATATACATTTAAAAAGGAATACTTCCATTTTTATCCAAGGCTTCTACAAAATAAGGGGCACCCTGGTTGAGAACCACTGGTTCAGAGAGTAGGGGGAGAGCAGAGAATCAGGGCAGGAGGGGGATTTTGGTACTGACTTTGAGCAGTTCAAAATTATGTATTATACGGTGCAGATTTTTGTTCCAAAACTGGTCCTTTGGGATTTTTATTTGTATACTTTTATCACAAAGTGTCTTATAAGTTGTTTCTATAAGAAACAAGAAGTTATAATGAATAGCCATCAAATGAGGATAAAAGAAGACAACTCTAATCTTTTAAATTAACCTTTTTTTATTCCTGGGGCGTCGTACACCTTTAAAGTATAACCTATTACGAAATGTTCTGCCCTATACCATACCTCCCAGGAGTCCCTTTTTAGGAGGGACAGCAGTCCCTCTTTGAGACCCAAATCCCTCTGTCCCTCTTTTCTACCTTTTTGTCCCTCTTTTTAGGACATCAGAATGATGGTGTGTATTACATTGCTCCACAGCAATAAAACTCACATAAATGGGTTGTTAATCTTCAATATGTGTTCATAAATTAATCTGTGTAATTAAATTACTTTGGTCTTGTTCTAAATCATTAATCAGTTACACAAAGAAGTGCAGATAGGTCAAGAAGTAACCTAAAAATTCTTGCAAATGCCTGCCTACCAGCTACGCCCCCCCATATACACCAACTAAATCAGAAGTGTCCCTCTTGGCCATTTGAAATGTTGGGAGGTATGCCTGTACCCGCAGGGGAGGGCTGGTTTGTGAGGCAATTGCCCCCTGGGCCAGGCACATGTCTGAGAGGTGGGCCACTGCCTCAATTAGAGTTGCTGCCCAGCCGGTATTTTACTGGCAGGCCGGTAAAAAATTGGCTTCTGTCCAATGTTAAGTCTATGGAGGGAATGTCATGGCCGGTATTTTTTTTTTATGAAAAGGTGGCAACCCTACACTCAAAATTCTACTTGTTGCTGTAAATGGAACTGCATAGTGATACCACAGAGCGTTCAGCTGAAATGGAGCTAAACAAATGACACAATACACTAGTATAATCGATTTCCCTTGCAAGCTCTATGTTATCACTAGTGTAGCTTTACTTAAATTGCAAACTCTGTAGTATCACAAGTGCTTTACTTCAAAACATTAATGCCAATTTTAAAATTAACTAAAAGGTGTAGGCTAGGACAGCAGGCTAGAACAATTGTAGAAATGGGCCACTTAATTGTATTTTCCCCCCAGGCCACAAGTTGCCAGTGTATACCCGCACCTTTTACCTATGTAAAATAACTTGGTTGTACTGCGGCTATCTTGTATTCCTTGTGCAGATGACAGAAAGGCAGGGAGGCTTATGAACTAATAAAAATTGATGCGGTACTGGAATGAACCAACTGCAGCAACATTTCAGTTTATCTAAATGCAGATTTTAAAGTTGAACTTTCAGTACATACTTAGTCGCCATGCATTCATTAAACGCATGGCGACTAGCTTTGAAATAGACGTTTTACCTTGAAAAAATAGCCCAGTGTAAAGGAATCCTTCCCGTTTGGAGACCGGAACCCAGGCTACAGTGCAGACATCTTGTCTGCGCACCCTCGCTGTCAGTCCCGGTCTCCATTGAGTAGCAATGCAGTGCACCATATGGTTACCAGAAGGGACTGATGGAGCAGGAGCGCAGACCACACTAACCTGCCCGTCATTCCCCAAACGGGAAGGATTCCTTTACACACTGCTATTTTTTCAAGGTAAGACATCTATTTCAAAGCTAGTCGCCATGCGTTTAATGAATGCATGATGACTAAGTATGTACTGAAAGTTCCACTTTAAAATCCGCATTTAGATAAACTGTAATGTTGGTGCAGTTGGTTTATTCCAGTACTGGGACTGACGGGCAGGTTAATGCGGTCTGCTCGCCTGAACCGTCAGTCCCTTCTGGTAACCATATGGTGCACTGCAGTGCTACTCAATGGAGACCGGGACTGACTGCGCAGGTGCACAGACAAGATGTCTGCACTGTAGCCTGGGTTCCGGTCTCCAAAAGGGAAGGATTCCTTTACACTGGGCTATTTTTTTTAAAGGTAAAACATCTATTTCAAAACTAGTCACCGTGCGTTTAAAGAATGCATGGCGACTAAGTATGTACTGAAAGTTCCACTTTAACCCCTTGAATACTAGAGGCCTCCTATGCATTGCAAATTAATTGGAGACTTGTCTAGCATTCAATAGGTTAAAAGCTCCATTTAAATCTCTGATAATTTTTATGTGCCCCCCATGATGCAGTAGGTTTTCTCCAGATTTGCACTATAGTTGAATACAGCGCCATGGTCTCTCACTTGTGGGAGGACAGAACTAGGGGGTATTTATCTAAAATAGAAA
Source organism: Rhinophrynus dorsalis (assembly GCA_037306005.1). Classification (NCBI taxonomy): domain Eukaryota; kingdom Metazoa; phylum Chordata; class Amphibia; order Anura; family Rhinophrynidae; genus Rhinophrynus; species Rhinophrynus dorsalis. Next base: position 54,141,526 of record CM074726.1, on the reverse strand, counting down.
TACACTCAGGTATTTTTATTCTTACATGTAAAGTGTTAATCCCCTAATAACTTATTTTGTAGGTTTACTTTATTTTTATATCTCTTATAAACGGGGGGATTGGATCTATAACAATAACTGGTCCATATTAATGCAGGACTTACCTCAGTAGGTGTCCTTTGTCCAGCAAATAAATCTATTCTTTCCTTTTGCATTGTACTGGCTGTTGCTTGTATTTCCAATTCTCAATTTAAGTCTGATAATAGGCTTCAAAAGTCCAAATGAGAAATCGTTTACTGAAAATCCTTCCCATAGTTCTACACTGCTTTGGATACCCTGCTGGCAGTCTGAGAGTTAATAGGGAGGCAGGTAGGTTCTATGTGCTAACGTTAAGGGTTCAATAGCATACCTGCCAATTTTCCCGGATTTTCAGGGACAGACCCTAATTTTCTCTCTCTGCTGCTGGATTCTCTTGTACCTGTTTCCACCAGCTTTAAAATATGTAATGAGCTTCCCCACATGATGATATTGCTTATTTATATGATTTCCAGAAGTATTTAGAGAATGAGGATGACTGTTCTGCTGTTGTGCAGATCAAGAGTTTCTGTTAAAGTCATGCAACACTGTATGACTTACCCCTATTGACACTCTGTCATGTGACTGCCCAGCGGAAAATGTTGGCAAGTGTGCAGTATTATGCATTTGGGAGTTTAGGATGCATAAAATCCATGGGTCACAGATTTATGCAGATATGTCATTGAAAGTGGATGTCGTCCTTAAGACAAATTTAGTTTTTTATAACGATGATTAAAATGTATCTAAATTTTGTACTAGCCATTTTCTGTAAAGTAAATAGTTTTTGAGAAATGAACCTTAATGTTTTTTGATGACACAGAGTGGCATTTTATGTTACCTCTCCTCACAGTATGCTAGTTTGTTCTGTTTGAGTCCAAACGTACCTCCATTTATGCTATTAGAAACGTCCCCTGGGCTCTGTCTAGAGTCATTCATAGCACTGTGTGTGGTAATATTGTACCAGCACAGAAACAACACAGCAGTATAATGTGCCACCAACATAACGAGGTTCATCTCTCAAAAACAATTTATTTATTTATATTGTGAGTGGGAATATTAAAAAAAAATCCGAATGGCAGGCTCCCTTCGGTGGTGTGCACCTGTAGGCAGGTGCCTACTTTGCCTAATGGCAAATCCAGCCCTGGGTTCAGAGCAGTGGTTCTCAATCTTTTTTTTCACTCACGGCACGCCTAACATGTAAATTGCAATTTTCGGGGCCCCCTTCACATATTTTATATAAATTATCAAGGGCATAATGAACGGTACAATACATAAATATGCAATCATTGTTAGGTTTTACAATCGTTTAACAAAAATAAACATATTGTGCATAATAGTTTCCATTAATATACATTTAAAAAGGAATACTTCCATTTTTATCCAAGGCTTCTACAAAATAAGGGGCACCCTGGTTGAGAACCACTGGTTCAGAGAGTAGGGGGAGAGCAGAGAATCAGGGCAGGAGGGGGATTTTGGTACTGACTTTGAGCAGTTCAAAATTATGTATTATACGGTGCAGATTTTTGTTCCAAAACTGGTCCTTTGGGATTTTTATTTGTATACTTTTATCACAAAGTGTCTTATAAGTTGTTTCTATAAGAAACAAGAAGTTATAATGAATAGCCATCAAATGAGGATAAAAGAAGACAACTCTAATCTTTTAAATTAACCTTTTTTTATTCCTGGGGCGTCGTACACCTTTAAAGTATAACCTATTACGAAATGTTCTGCCCTATACCATACCTCCCAGGAGTCCCTTTTTAGGAGGGACAGCAGTCCCTCTTTGAGACCCAAATCCCTCTGTCCCTCTTTTCTACCTTTTTGTCCCTCTTTTTAGGACATCAGAATGATGGTGTGTATTACATTGCTCCACAGCAATAAAACTCACATAAATGGGTTGTTAATCTTCAATATGTGTTCATAAATTAATCTGTGTAATTAAATTACTTTGGTCTTGTTCTAAATCATTAATCAGTTACACAAAGAAGTGCAGATAGGTCAAGAAGTAACCTAAAAATTCTTGCAAATGCCTGCCTACCAGCTACGCCCCCCCATATACACCAACTAAATCAGAAGTGTCCCTCTTGGCCATTTGAAATGTTGGGAGGTATGCCTGTACCCGCAGGGGAGGGCTGGTTTGTGAGGCAATTGCCCCCTGGGCCAGGCACATGTCTGAGAGGTGGGCCACTGCCTCAATTAGAGTTGCTGCCCAGCCGGTATTTTACTGGCAGGCCGGTAAAAAATTGGCTTCTGTCCAATGTTAAGTCTATGGAGGGAATGTCATGGCCGGTATTTTTTTTTTATGAAAAGGTGGCAACCCTACACTCAAAATTCTACTTGTTGCTGTAAATGGAACTGCATAGTGATACCACAGAGCGTTCAGCTGAAATGGAGCTAAACAAATGACACAATACACTAGTATAATCGATTTCCCTTGCAAGCTCTATGTTATCACTAGTGTAGCTTTACTTAAATTGCAAACTCTGTAGTATCACAAGTGCTTTACTTCAAAACATTAATGCCAATTTTAAAATTAACTAAAAGGTGTAGGCTAGGACAGCAGGCTAGAACAATTGTAGAAATGGGCCACTTAATTGTATTTTCCCCCCAGGCCACAAGTTGCCAGTGTATACCCGCACCTTTTACCTATGTAAAATAACTTGGTTGTACTGCGGCTATCTTGTATTCCTTGTGCAGATGACAGAAAGGCAGGGAGGCTTATGAACTAATAAAAATTGATGCGGTACTGGAATGAACCAACTGCAGCAACATTTCAGTTTATCTAAATGCAGATTTTAAAGTTGAACTTTCAGTACATACTTAGTCGCCATGCATTCATTAAACGCATGGCGACTAGCTTTGAAATAGACGTTTTACCTTGAAAAAATAGCCCAGTGTAAAGGAATCCTTCCCGTTTGGAGACCGGAACCCAGGCTACAGTGCAGACATCTTGTCTGCGCACCCTCGCTGTCAGTCCCGGTCTCCATTGAGTAGCAATGCAGTGCACCATATGGTTACCAGAAGGGACTGATGGAGCAGGAGCGCAGACCACACTAACCTGCCCGTCATTCCCCAAACGGGAAGGATTCCTTTACACACTGCTATTTTTTCAAGGTAAGACATCTATTTCAAAGCTAGTCGCCATGCGTTTAATGAATGCATGATGACTAAGTATGTACTGAAAGTTCCACTTTAAAATCCGCATTTAGATAAACTGTAATGTTGGTGCAGTTGGTTTATTCCAGTACTGGGACTGACGGGCAGGTTAATGCGGTCTGCTCGCCTGAACCGTCAGTCCCTTCTGGTAACCATATGGTGCACTGCAGTGCTACTCAATGGAGACCGGGACTGACTGCGCAGGTGCACAGACAAGATGTCTGCACTGTAGCCTGGGTTCCGGTCTCCAAAAGGGAAGGATTCCTTTACACTGGGCTATTTTTTTTAAAGGTAAAACATCTATTTCAAAACTAGTCACCGTGCGTTTAAAGAATGCATGGCGACTAAGTATGTACTGAAAGTTCCACTTTAACCCCTTGAATACTAGAGGCCTCCTATGCATTGCAAATTAATTGGAGACTTGTCTAGCATTCAATAGGTTAAAAGCTCCATTTAAATCTCTGATAATTTTTATGTGCCCCCCATGATGCAGTAGGTTTTCTCCAGATTTGCACTATAGTTGAATACAGCGCCATGGTCTCTCACTTGTGGGAGGACAGAACTAGGGGGTATTTATCTAAAATAGAAATACACTCAGGTATTTTTATTCTTACATGTAAAGTGTTAATCCCCTAATAACTTATTTTGTAGGTTTACTTTATTTTTATATCTCTTATAAACGGGGGGATTGGATCTATAACAATAACTGGTCCATATTAATGCAGGACTTACCTCAGTAGGTGTCCTTTGTCCAGCAAATAAATCTATTCTTTCCTTTTGCATTGTACTGGCTGTTGCTTGTATTTCCAATTCTCAATTTAAGTCTGATAATAGGCTTCAAAAGTCCAAATGAGAAATCGTTTACTGAAAATCCTTCCCATAGTTCTACACTGCTTTGGATACCCTGCTGGCAGTCTGAGAGTTAATAGGGAGGCAGGTAGGTTCTATGTGCTAACGTTAAGGGTTCAATAGCATACCTGCCAATTTTCCCGGATTTTCAGGGACAGACCCTAATTTTCTCTCTCTGCTGCTGGATTCTCTTGTACCTGTTTCCACCAGCTTTAAAATATGTAATGAGCTTCCCCACATGATGATATTGCTTATTTATATGATTTCCAGAAGTATTTAGAGAATGAGGATGACTGTTCTGCTGTTGTGCAGATCAAGAGTTTCTGTTAAAGTCATGCAACACTGTATGACTTACCCCTATTGACACTCTGTCATGTGACTGCCCAGCGGAAAATGTTGGCAAGTGTGCAGTATTATGCATTTGGGAGTTTAGGATGCATAAAATCCATGGGTCACAGATTTATGCAGATATGTCATTGAAAGTGGATGTCGTCCTTAAGACAAATTTAGTTTTTTATAACGATGATTAAAATGTATCTAAATTTTGTACTAGCCATTTTCTGTAAAGTAAATAGTTTTTGAGAAATGAACCTTAATGTTTTTTGATGACACAGAGTGGCATTTTATGTTACCTCTCCTCACAGTATGCTAGTTTGTTCTGTTTGAGTCCAAACGTACCTCCATTTATGCTATTAGAAACGTCCCCTGGGCTCTGTCTAGAGTCATTCATAGCACTGTGTGTGGTAATATTGTACCAGCACAGAAACAACACAGCAGTATAATGTGCCACCAACATAACGAGGTTCATCTCTCAAAAACAATTTATTTTCAAACAAATCGTTAGTATAAAATTGTAGGCATTATATTGATTCTCTTTTAAGTTTACTATACTTATCTTGACAAAAAAGTCCAGAAATCCATTCTTTCATAAGGGCCAGGTGAGTCAGCAGTGTTTTTGCTCACCCTCTGGTAGTCAGATGAATATACTTTTATGTGTGTAAATCTGTCTGACCAACTCCAAGTAAGGCAGTGGTAGTCAATCATTCATGGACCTTCAGCTGTTGAAAACTACAGTTCTCATCATCCCCAGCCAGCCACCCCTGGTGTATACTGTACTTGTCCCCAGCTTTTTACTTAAATAAAGAAGTGCAATGTGTGTTAATTTAATACCTGGTTTATTTTTAGTATAAAAATAAGAGTTTATAAAAATATCAACACTATATTATTTTATAGAAGGGGTGCACAGCCCAGTGGTCAAGAGCTACTGCCAGGCCAGAGTTTGGCCATGTTTTATCATTAACCTTTTGAGTGCCAGAGGGGTATGCAGCATTCCCTCTGGCACTCAAGGGGTTAACAGAGAACCAACACCTCTTAGCAATAACTTCACCACACACACACTTATTTTACTATGGCCAGAAAGGTCCAAATGGCCCTTTTTAATTTTGCTGGGTGCCAAGACCATGGAGGCGGCCATGATGGTTGATAGCAGGACCACAAGACCTCAAACGCTGATCACTGCGCATGGTAACCTTACCTCTAGTAGCAGAAAGAGTTGTACTATATAGTGCACATCTCTTTAGTACTTAATTGGTAAAGTAGGCTCATGCACTCTGTCTGCTTCAGTTTGAAAAAAACACACCACTACTGTCATGTCCGCCCCCATAAACACAACATCCAAGACAGATTGAAGATGTTATCTCATTACCAAAGTAAAAATGGCAACATTTATAAGGGCCATTGGAATTTCCAGTCCATAATAAATTAATTGTGGGAGGTTATCAAGGTTCTCATATTTAACGTCACATAACAAGGAACATTGGGTCATATTCACTAAGATGGAAAAGAGCAATTCTGGAGTAAACCAACTGCTCCACAGGAGAGGGATGAAAATTGCCAATGAGTTAAATGGGGATTTTAACTCCTTGTGTGCTACAGTAATCTCCAATGTATTGTGAAGCAATGAATTGGAGACCTGATAGCATTCAAATGGTTAAAATGGCCATTCAAATCATAAAATGTGGGGATTTTTATAAAGCCCCCCCCCCTTTATGGTGCAGTTGGGTTGCCTCAGAATCACATCTGTGTAGTTTATTGAATACGATCCATTGGCCTATATTATATATATATATATATATATATATATATATATATATATATATATATATATATATATATATATATATATATAGTTATTCTGGAGTAAACCATTTACACTGTATCGGCAAATAACGATTCCTAAATCCACATGCACTTGAAAAGAGCTTTTTAACCCCTTGAATGCTAGAGAGGTCTCCAAATATGCTTCACAATGCATTGAAGACTTCTCTAGCATTCAAGTGGTTGAAAGCCCAGTTTAATCGAACAGTAATCTGTATTTGTCCCCTGTGGCGCAGTTGGTTTACTCCAGAATAACTCCAGTTTGCGTTTATAAATATGGGTCATTGGGGGAGATTTATAAAAAGTGGAGTAAATAGAGAAGAAGCGTTAAAATGGCGGTAAGCTTTCACGAGCAGGGCCCTCTGATCCTTCTGTTCTTCACATATGATTTACTATTTAATATCCCTGTTTGTCTATTCCCTATTGTACAGCGCTGCAGATTAAGTTGGCACTATATAAATAAAGAATAATAATAATATTGTCGCTGGTAGTTATAAAAGTTTTGACGACACTTTAGGAGGACACAACACCGTGTAGTACTTTTTTTTATAAAATGGAGTAAGGTAGTTTGGAAAAAAGTGGTGCAGCAAATTTGTAAAGAAATGTTGTTATTTGCAACAATTTAGCGACAATATTCTCGTCAAATATTTGAAGCCGTGTCTGACCTGTTCTTATGCTTTATAGTCACAACATTTATAAATGTAACTAGAATATGTTGTAAATACCAACACTCATAATAAGGAATAAGGACATTTTAAAGCGGAACTATCACTGAAAATAAAGTGCTCCCCAAATCATCATGCATATAGCAATATGCGTATCCATATTTGTATTACCCTGATTAAGTCTGTGGCATTACTGATAAATCCAACACCTTCCCAGACGCACAGGCAGGTATCTTGCTGTACCGGCATCTGTGAGCCTGCGCGTCAGTCCCTTCCTGTACCTTAAGGTACAATGCAGCTCCTCCTAAAGGAGGCCGGGACGGACAGCGTAGGAGCACAGATGTATCTTTGGCAAGATGCCTGCGCTGATGTCTGTCTGTGAGTCTGTGAACGAGTTTGATTTATCAATAATCCCGGACTTATTCAGGGTAATACTAGTATGGATATGAATATCGCTATATGCATAATGATTTGGGGGGCACTTTATGTTCAGTGATAGTTCCGCTTTAATGATTCATTCACAAAACTGAGCAAGAACACTTTTTTTTATAAATCTCCCCACATGTTCTTTAAAGCACAAAGTACATAAGTGTGCATTGTCCTGAAAAACCCGGCCTGTCACCAGAACTTGAAGCCACAGGTTGTGTCCCTCTATTTTACAAGAAGGGCATCTATTAAAAGAACACTAAAACCTCCTGAGAATAACTCTGTACTTACCTTACCACGGCCATATAATCCTAATGGCGTCTCTTCTTTTTATTCCTGTGCCTTTAATAAATCAGTCCTACATATCATATCCATGGAAGTGGACATGAATCTTGCTAGAAGGACCACAGGACCTCAAGCTCCGCACACTGCAGTCCTGACAACATTTCATGTATGCTGACTGCTTCAGTTTTCAAAAAGGGAATAACAACACCCAATGTTTCAGTGGGTGGACTTTAGGGTCCAGGAGTCCTGCCAGCAGAATTCAAACACAGTAACACGTGTTGTTTGTGGCTTTGGGTTTTCGAATAAGAGTCTAGAATTAAAGGGATAGTAATGCTTCATATGCATGTATATATTTATATATATTTAATAGGATTTATCCTCCTGAGTAAAAGAAGGGCACTCCCACTGCTGAGATGTGTTTTATTCAAAAGTTATTGAAGCTGAAAGTTGAATTTTTTTAGGTGCAGTATCTGAATGGCCTGAAATTGTACAGTGGCGCTATTGCCACACCGTCCTATGGACACCTCTGGTCAGTTGACCATAAACATCCAGAAGTTGGGGTAGAAACAGCGCCACTGTAACATTTCAGGCCATTGAGATATTGCACCTAAAAAAGAAAAATCTAATTTCATCTGCAATAAATTTGGAATAAAACACCTCTTGGCAGCTGAAGTAGCCTTGTTTTACTCAGGAGAATAAACTCTACATTATATATAAAGATGTTAGCTCTTGAACCAAGGAGCGAGGTAAAAATTCAAGGAGGCCATTAGTATTTTCTGGTTGAAGTAGGGTAAGTGTGGGGTTATTACTACATTTTAGTGTTCTTTTCAAACACAGGTTGGCATCATATATCAGTCCAGCTGCCATTAGCATACAGCTCCAATTGTCTAAATCCGATTGTAGGCCGGCTGATGATAATAGGGATTATAGTCCAATGACAGCTAGGTCGATGCCAGTTTTCCTACTCTAAAGTAAGCAGAGAATGTCACACATCTCAACACTGTTAGCTGCTTGCTCTCTGGAGCTGACCAGCAAAGTGAATCTAAAAACAATCTTTATAAACAAAACCTTAAAGATACACTAACACATCTAAGTGATAAACCTGCACATACCATAAAGTGGTAGATGATCCTAATGTCCACTATGAATCATATCTGGATTGGTTCTCCAAAGTAAATCTTTAATTAGTGATGGACATCATGTCCATGGAGGCAGACTGATTTGCAGAACTGAAAGACCCCCAAACTACTCCCATATAAGTGATGTTAACCCTTTGAGTGCCAAAGAGGTAAGGAATGCATTGCTCTGCAATGCGTTCCGTACCCCTTTGGCACTCAAAGGGTTAAGAAGCCTTTGTTGGGAATAGGTGGGGTTGTAAAGTTCTGCAACAAAGAAACCTGTCTGCTTCTGTGGAAGTGACATTTGGCACTACAAAGAGATTTATTTGGGGGAACCAATTCTTGCTGAATTGATTCAGTGTGACAGTTGTGATCTTCTTCCCTGATTAAGATAACCATATCTGAAAACTTTATACATGTACATGTTATACATAACATGTTATACATATACATGTTAACCAGAATCCAACAGATGTATAGTTCAAGAAATATTCACACTTTTCTTCCTGGAAAAAAGTGAAAGTCTCCTGGTGCAGCACAGTGCTCAGTTAAGCATATGAAACATCATTGAAAATATTTGTTAGCATATGAAGCATCACTAAAATGCTTAATTAGTATATACAATGTATTTGGTTCTGTGCAGGTTCCGTAATTAGCATGCGCTACCAAGTTGGAATATCTCCTTAACTGTACATTTTGTGGTCTTTTGGTTAACATGACAACTAGGCAGTTTTTAATGAGCTTTTCAAGTATGTAAACTTGAATCAAGGTGACAGGCCTACTTTAAGATTAGCGTTCCTTTAAAATACCTTGGTTGTCTGCCAGTCATGTCATTAGTACTGACAGAATTAGACCTTTCGAGTGCTCAGCAATGCGTTGTGTACCCTCTGGCACTCAAAGGGTTAAAATCCACATGAATGAGAATTCTTATTTGTTCCCAGTGGGTCAGTTGGTTTGCTACAGAACTGCACCTTTTTAGCTTATTGATTATCGCCCTAGGGTGTCTTATGAATAACAACAAAGTGGAGCAGTTCTGAGGCAGACCAACTGCACTCTAGGAGATGGCCAAAATTCCCACTGATGTAAACTGGGGATTTTAACCCCATGAATTCTAGAGAGGTCCCCGACGCATTGCGAAGCAAAGCAGTCCTTGGTGTTTTACTAAGTCACTTCTTATAAGTGCTGACTTAATAAAAACGTAATAGTTGCCCTTTAAAGGTTCAAATTTCAAAGATCTCCGGGTCAGAGCATTGTGAAGCTTCTCAGATATGACTACAATATACAGTAGTTGCAGATCCAAATGGACTGTCCTCTTTGGCAAACTTTTCAACCATCCAAGCTCTGTTCATCGTTGCCTCAATCTTGATCTTTTCCATACTGGAGGGCATATGTATCATGAAAAAAGCGGGAAAATTCTAGGGCAGTCCAACTGCACCATAAGGGAAAAGTTACAAATCCCCACTGATTTAAATAGGGGTCTGTTTTAACCACCTTAAATGTCTCCAATGCATGGTGTTAAAACAACTCCCCGCTGCAATCAATAGTGAATTGTAACTGTCCCCCCTACGATGTGGTTGGCTTGCCCTCAAATTGTTCCCCTTTTGCTTTTGATGCGTACAGTCCAGTAAATTTTTCTTCCTCCTGTGGGCTTCCATCGGTGTCACTTTCGGTAGTATAATATTCCACCTCTGATTTCAAGTTTTTTTTTATCTTAAGTGCTCTTTTCCTGGGGGAAAAAACAGCAACAAAATATTGGAAACAAAAATCTAACTTAACCCTTTAAGGATCAGAGGTATTCAGTGTAATTCAGAACACATCAATCTGGTCCTTAAAGGGTTAACCCTTTGAGTGCCAGAGGGGTACGGAACACATTGCAAAGCAATGTGTTCCGTACCCCTCTGGCACTCGAAGGGTTAAACATTCAGTGAATAGCCATCCAGCGGTATAATTACATAATCACTGACGGATTTCCCTTTGTTCTTAAACTAAGTGATTCTTAATTTATTTAACAGAGGGACTTAATCGGGCAGGTATCATTCATACAGCAGTCAGTTACATCCATTGACTGTTTTTTTGTTTATTTTGGTTTAGTTTAACCCCTTAACGTCCAGTGCCATGCCAGGACCGTCAGGGCTGTCCGGCACTTAAGGACCAGTGAGGGTCCTGGCACGTCATGGAATTCAGGGCTGCACGCCTCTCAGGGAGTCCTGAATCGGATAAAAAAACATTTTAAAAAATGCCCCGTGGTCCTTAACCCTTTGAGTGCCAGAGGGGTACAGAATGCATTGCAAATCAATGCGTTCCGTATCCCTCTGGCACTCAAAGGGTCAAGTGCTGGCCACAGGTGCCGGTCCTTAAGGGGTTAAACCCTGCTATAGTCTGCAACTGATTGTGGACATTTCATTACCTCGAAAATGGCTGACTTCCACTGCCAAAAAATATTTTATTCAAAAGATATTACAGCAAAAACTTGCATTAGTTATGCTCAGTACCACCAAGGGCCTGACATTTTACAGTGGAGCTGTTGCTATACTATCCTATGAGGTTTATGATCAACTGACCAGATCTGTCTATACACATCTATACCAGCAGCGGCACCAAAAGATTGAATGCCATGGAGGTACTGCCCCCCCACCAAAAAAGGTTGAGCTTCAATAACTTTTGAATAGCACATCTACCAGCAGTGACTATTCCCCTTGACTTATTCAACATGGCAAACCCTGCAATGGGGTCACTTTTAAAATGTCACATTGGAAATATCGTGCGGCTGCATGCCACAATCAACATGTCATTTGGATGAAAAGTGTGACATGAGAATCATGCCCTGCATATAAGCACGAGATTCTCATGTCACCTCCTTAAATGCCGCAGAAAATATAGTGGATGCCTGATTAAGTGTACAGCATAAGTCTGAGCAGGAGCCGAAAACAGTATTTTGTTCTGTGAGGGGGGGAAAAAAAAAAAAAAAGATACAATAACACTGGATATATCTATACTTTTTTGTGTCACCTATTAAATATATATGTTAACTTCAAGTCCAATATTATACATACAAAAAGAATATCAGCGCTGCTCCGGGCTCTCTCTTCCATTCTCTGCGTGCTCCGCTCCGCCCTGTAATTCTGCACGCAGAGAAGGGGAGAGAGCATTACCGTCTCTTTAAATGACGCTTTTAAGCACTTGAATGCTAGAGTGGTCTTCACACATTGCTTCACAATGGAAAGCTCCCCAGCATTCAAGTGGGTTAACAACAGCTATTAAAATGGTAATATCCCCACCAATCCCCATACATTACCTTCGATCGTCTTGAAAACTAATCTTAATCCTTCGTCTCTCTTTACGTGTTAAGTCACCATTGGGGGGACTAGACTGCAATACAGAGAGAGAGAGAGAGAGAGAGAGAACTATGAGTAAATGAAGACAGAGTTCAGTTTTATTTGCCTTTTTAAACTGATAGTAATGTTTCCTAAATAGAGCAGCTCCAATTAACCCTTTGAGTGCCAGAGGGGTACGCAACACATTTCTTCGAAACACAAAGGGTTAATCATGAGTGTTTGTGGGTCATTTAATGCTGTATTTCAATACAGTCCGCTTAGTTGTTGAAGAGTAATTGAATGAGATAGTTTCTCCGTCCCACCCCTTATACCTACCCTTAGCCGCCTCCCCTCAGTTGTGGAATCCAGTCCTGGGACAGAACAGTGTGCAGCGAGGGACAATCTTCATACAATGAGTATAAGTAAAACCCTGCCCTCCTTGATGAAGGAGGGCAGTTTTTTCCTTTCGCTCAGACATTGGCCCTCTCTGAGCTCCATCCAGACCGCTTTGTAGACAAGCGTTACGTCAGCAAAAGAGGCGGGAGGGGTCCTTACTCATTCAATTACTCTTGAACTACAACACGGACTTTATTAAAATACAACGTTACATGGCGTACATACTATAAAGATTAATTGGAGCTGTAGTTTGGTAATCATTACTGTTGTTTTAACAGGTTAGATGTCAGAAGCGTCCAGGAATCCTTCCATCAACAGTTGTGTCCGCCACTGTGTCTGTGACATCAGAACTGATTGACATGTTCTCGAGTGTGTGTGTTACTGTAAAATTTCAGGTATAATACACACCTGTGTATAATATGCAGGTGTAAATTATACCCAAGATTTTCGGGGAAAACAAGAATGCCTCTGTATAATACACACCCTTGTTTTCCCCTTCTACTGAGTAAAATAAATTTACTTTTGGTGCTCTGATTACCTCCCTCCCTCCAATCACAGCAAGCCCCTTTCAGCATACCCTTATGCTCCTTTTTGACATCTTCACAGTTGGCGGCATGCTTGCATTTGCTGTCTGCTTCCAGAAATGCCCTGGCTGGACCTTTTCATGTAAGCCAATGGTAACTCCCTGTGAGGTCTTCGCAGGGCAATACCATGGATCCAACAAGCATAGATCTATGCATTGCGGTTCTCACAGGGCATTACCATTGGATTACATGAAAAGGCCCTCACAGACCATTGCTGGAAGTGGGTGGCAAATGCAGGCATGCTTTCCTCTGGGAAACTGTCAGAGAGGATTCCGGAGGGCCTGAGAGCATGAGGGTATGCTGGAAGGAGCTTGCTGTGGCAGCAGAAATAAATATATATAAGATGATAATGTTCCTTTAATCCAGGATGTGTTGCAGCCTTCTCTTGTACTTAAGAGCTTTTAACCCTTTAAATTCCAGAAAAGTATAGAATGTCTCTGGCACTCAAAGGGTTTAGTCCCATGTAAATTTAAAGGGAATTTATATCTGTTCCTTGCAATGCAGCTGTTGTGCCCACAGGAGGAGCCACTTGACTCCCAAAACACCCAGCAGCTGGGCCAACCTAAGGCACTGTGGGTGCACATCCAGCCCAATTGAATCATTACTAGTATGAAGATTAGCACCGTTGTATGCACTTCAATCTGTCGACAACACCCAGCGTTATAAACCATTAATAACCAAAGGCGCGTGCAATGCATTTTGAATACAAGGGGTGTCCCTCTGGTCCTTAAAGTGGAACTTTCGCCTTAATTCAAGTTTGCATATTTGAAAACTACATTAAAAACTACCTATGTGTCATGTTTTGTAAAGACCAGAAAATGTATAGTTCAGTTCACATCTATGATTAAGCACATATGTGCGAAACGCGTGAGATGTTCATTTCCATGTGGTGTCTGTTTTGATGTCTTCAAATAAAAGCTGGTTTTAACCTTTCCACGACAAGTGCGGTATTTTTTGCATTTTTCATCACGTTGGTACCCAGGATTGGGATTTCTTACCAGCACTGTGGCGCAAGGTTGAAGTGGTGAGTGCCATCCCGGCATGTGAGCTTATATACAGTGTTCATTGCTCCGTAGCGTGGTGCCGTTAATGCTAAATTGATACCAGTTCAAGAGATATTCACACTTCTTAGATCTAATAATGTATGCTAATTGTGGTACCCGTACGGTAAGAGTGACATTTTCATATGCTAATTGAGCTTGCTGGTAACTTTTCATATGCTGATGAAGCCTTTTCGGTGATTTGTCATATGCTAATGAAAGTTTCAGTGAAGTGTCATATGCTAATGAAGCTTTGTGTAGTGTGAATATCTCCTAAACTGTACATTTGCTGGACTTTTGGATAACATGACATATAGACAGTTGTTAATGCAGTTTTCAAATATGCAAACTTGAATTAAGGTGAAAGTTCGACTTTAATGAGTTAAGTAGATCTGTGGATTTGGGCCCCTCACCCCTGTGCCCAGTAATTTCTCTACATTGCATTTATACAAAAGGCCCAGAGTTTGTGGTTTTACATAGGGCAGACAGAGAGCAGACATGGTGAACAATGGTTCCAGTGGGTGGTCACAATATATGTTAATCTTTCATTATTGCAATAATACTCAATAAAAGAAATGTCTTGCAGGCTTACGTTTACTGACAGCCGGGCTTCTTCTAACGAGGTTGGACTTGTTGTCACATGTTCCGCTGTGTTTAGAAAAAACAGAAACATAGTTAAAACCAAGATCTGCAACAGGAACGGTTACACGAGTGTAGAGTGGGAGGGGTTAAACCAAATGAGTAATGATTTATAAAAATGAATGTGAGATATGAAATGTAATACCAAAAGACGCAAATATACTGTCATGATGATAACAGTCAACAAGAGGAGGAGGAGGGATTTGAAGTAATTCTTTTACATGCATTAAAGCAGGCAAGCAATGTAGCAAACCTGCAGGAAAAGCTAGCAGGTTACTGTGTTGCATAAATAGAGGTACTAAGAGCAAGAAGAGAAAGGAACTAATACCACGCAATAGATAATTGGCAAGACTTTGCCTAAAGTACTGTGTACTGTTCCAGAGACCACATCTCCAAGAGAAATAATTAGAGACAATCCACAAAAGAGAAACTAAAATGTTCCAAGGTCTACATCAGGCATGTCAAACTCAAACACAGTTAAGGACTGCATAATAGTTCCTTTCAGAGTTGGCTGCACATCGGCCCTTATGCCCCAGTGAGGTAGAAATGCAGCCACTCATAAACTGTTTGACACACCAGCCTTGTTCCACTAGTACTCACACAGCCACCTATACACTGTCTGGTACTCCGGCCATGTTGCACTGATAGTCACAGACCCATAACAAAACATTTTAGAGCTTTATAGTGGAACTTCCACCTTAATTCAAGTTTTCATATTTGAAAATGGCATTAAAAATTTCCTATATGTCATGTTAGCCAAAAGACCAGCAAATGTACAATTAAGGAGATATTCATACTTGTTACCATATTCTAATGTATGATGTTAATTGCGGTAGCCGTGTGGTACCAGTGACACTTCATATGTTAATTAACCCTTTGATTGCCAGAGGAGTACTGAGTGCATTGCAAAGCAATGCATTCCGTACCCCTCTGGCAATCAAAGGGTTAAAGGGGATCTATCACCCCTATACAAGTTAGTCTTATTAGTTAGATTATTTAGTGAATATGTTTAAAACTGTATTCATTTGGGTTTTTTTTTAAATGCTGTTTGGGTGAACATTAATGTTTAAAGAGTACCCTGCACCCTACTTCCAGACAGACTGCTGTTACCTGCTCTGTATCGAAGTCTGTCACTCTGCCTCTGCTTCCCTCCCTCTATCCAGCCTCCTCCAATGACGGAGGCTTTCTGTCTGAAAGCTGGAGCGATCTCATTGGCTAGATATTGCTCTCTGCTAATGAGACCGCTCTAGCTTACAGACAGAAAGCCTCTGTCATTGGAGCAGGATAGACAGAGGGAGGGGAGCGGAGGCAGAGTGACAGACTGCGGTACAGAGCAGGTAACAGCAGTCTGTCTGGAAGTAGGGTGCAGGGTACTCTTTAAACATTAATTTTCGCCCAAACAGCGTTTAAAAAAAACCAAATGAATACAGTTTTAAATATATTTGCTAAATAATCTAACTAATAAGACTAACTTGTATAGGGGTGATAAATCCCTGTAAAAGATCTTCAGTGTTGTTTCATATTCTATTAAAGCCTTTTCAGTGACATGTCCTATGAAGGGTTCTAGTGATGTTTCATATACTAATGAAGCTCTGCACAATACCAGGAAATTTGCACTTTTCCCCAAAATAAAAGAGTGACTATCTCATAAAATCTTCATGGGCTGGAATTTTGGTTAATCTGACACGTACGGAGTTCTGAGAGAAGTTTTCAAATATGAAAAGAAATTTCAAGCCCACTTTAACGAGAGGAAAACATGGTAGACCCAAGTGTAATTATATTGTGTAAAAAGTCCCACTTACGAGGAAGAGGCTCGGTGGGGCTTTCATCTGGAAAAATTTGAATACTGATCTTTGGGAGAGAACAGAAACACAGGTTATATATTTAGCATCTGTGAACTCTTGTGTAAATCATTTGTAGTCAACCCAAAGCACTTTGCATTCAGCAAGTACCAGGTATAGAACTGCCAGCCTATGCATTTATAGAATTGCTTCTTAAATGGATAGTAATGTCTACATTAAAGTTTATCTGTGAGTATTCTATCTGAAGTTTATAAAATATATTGCTATGATTAATTACTTATGTTTGTAGTTCAAAAGATTTTAAAAGCTGAGAGGATCCCCCCTCCTGGCCATGTCACTCTATCTCTCTGTCTGGTCAGGACGGATGCAGCTAAGGACAGTCTTTAGTAAGCAAAAGGAAAATCCTGCCCTCCTTCGTCAAGGGGGGGGGGGCAGAGTTGTCCTTATACTTACTGAGTGAAGTTTGTCCCTTGCTGCACCCTTATACCTCTTCAGGATACCCTGGGATTCCATGGAACCCAGTTAAGGACCATTATTTAATGTCACACTATCAAACTACAAATCCTGATATACTGTGAACCTCTGCTGCACAAGTTGTGAAGTTGTACTTACTTCTTGAGAGCTTCGAAATGGCTGTTCATCGAAATCAGGGGACTGAAGGAAACACAGAGAGGCCTGTTATTTAATTTGAAGAATTTGTACAACAGCTTTACAAACTACATTTAGTACATTGGACTACATTCCTGAAGGGATAGTAACAAATACTTTATCATGAAACATATAAATTGTAGACCTTTTCCTGAGTAAAACAAGGGCATAGACACAGCCAGGACATGCTTTGTTCAAAAGTTATTGACACCTTTCATCCCCTTAAGGACAAGAGGGTTGTGCAAAACAAAGTGTTACACACTCAGGTAGTGGGTTTTTTTTGTTTTTTTTACATCTGATAACTTCATTAACCCCTTAATGATGAGTGGTCCAGGAAGTGACCTTCCCTTAAGCACCGCTTTGATCTTTCGGGGGTCTGAGAGAGACAATTCCGGTCTTGGAGTGGCCAGCTTCAGACCCCACTAGTGCTTATAGTGCTCCCACAGGAGCACTATAACACAAAATACGTGACATGTCAGGACCGTTGCTGGTCCTTCAGGAAAAAATACCGGTGATGGTCCTGACATGTTACCAGTCAGGGCTCAAAATTTCCACTAGCCAATGGCGAGTGAAAATTTAGCCCTGACAAGTAGAAATTCAGCCCTGGTGGGTATGTTATGGCTTGCAGTGGCGAGTACATTTTCAGGTCTGGCTAGTAGCAAAGGACTTCAAATTTTAAGCCCTGTCACCACTCATTAAGGGGTTAAAAAACTGCCTGTGTGTCATGTTTACCACAAGTCTACTAGATGTATAGTTTAGGAAATATTCACAGTGTTATTTCTGAGAAAAGTGAAAGTCTCCTGGTGCAGCACAGTGCTTAATTAGCATAGGAAACATCGATAAAAAGTGTAATTAGCATATGAAATGTCGCTAGGACTGCACAGGTACCACAATTGGCCTACATTAGCATATAATGCCAATTATGAATATCTCCTTAACTGTACATTTGCTGGTCTTGTGGCTAATATGACACATAAGCAGTTTTAACCCCTTAATGATCACCCAATCTGCAGGACGGCGGCCATTAAGTACCACAGGGTACACAGCAGTGAATTCTGGGATGGCAGAGTGGCTTGTAGCTGCTCTGCCATCCCAGAATCCCATGACGTGCTAGGCCAGTCTACGGTCCTTAAAGTCCAGACCGGCGTGACAGTCCTGGAAGGTAACAAGACGTTAAGGGGTTAATGAAGTTTTAAAATATGCAAACTTGAATCAAGGTGACAGGTCTACTTTAAAGGATTAAGAGAAGTTAAGGGCAGCATTTCTTGAAGCCTTTCCAGGTCACTCTGCTGCTGTTGGTCACTGCCTGATGTTCTCCATATACAACAACAGCAACAAGACCACCATAAAATGAGAAAACTACAGGAAATACTAATTTCCTTCTCACACAACAATGACACTTGCCTTAAAAACAGCATTTTTTTAAATGAAAAAATATTTTTTTTGTTGGGCACACCCAGAACTGGGATATTTTTAATTCAATATTTATTATAATTCAAACTATATACTTTTTAAAACTATTAAATTGCACTTTTGTTTTGTGGTCACTAGGTGGTGATGTTCATAACACACACATATATATAGAATGCCTTATAAATAAATGTGCTGTTCAGACATTAGTTCTGTTGCTTAAAAAAAGATAAGTATCCTATATAATAATTCGCTAAAGCGTGTGTAACGCCGCAACATGCACAGTACACACTGCTGCGCGTGCTGCAGTCATGCGCAGTACAGACTGCCCGGCCGCGGTTGATACAGAGCTAGGCGCTCCAAAGGAGTGTCCAGCTCTGTATCAGCCGTGGCGCGGGCAGTCTCTACTGTGCATGACTGCCCCGCGACCGGATGGCAGTGGCACTGTGGCCCGTGTAACGGGCTGTTCAACTAGTAAGTTATAATAAAAATAGGTAGTTTATATTTACATTTGGCAACAAGTGTAAACTTAGTCTATTCCAAGAAAACAATATATATCGTTTTCTTAGGTACTTTAAAAAATTAACTAGTGAAACTTTTTTTTAAATAAACACACAAAAAGAAATATGACAGTTTACTTGGCCCTTAAAGGAGAACTAACACTTATGAATAACCCCCCATATGGCAAGAAAATGCTAATGGCCCTTATTAATTCTGCCCTTGTGCCTTTGATCAAGAGAGAACACCTTCTTCAGTTTTGGTTGTCATGTATGATCCTTTTGCCCCTATAAGCTATATTGCTATCTAAATGGCCCCTATAATATATATTACATTCTATCTACGCCTTTAATATATATTGATATTGCTATCTATTGGTCCCTATAATATATTTTGCTATCTATTTACCCCCTATAATATATATTGATATTGCTCTCTATTGAAAAGTTAAGCTTTATACTAATGCTTTCAACAGAATATGATAGTGACAGCCCCACATTACTGCAAGGATTTGATCTCTAATAACTTTCTAATGAAGCATTTCCCACTAGCGAGCATAGTCTTGTTTTGTTCAGAAGGGGAACCCATAAAATACATATTTTTTTTCCCCTTATGATGGGGTTGAAGTTCACACCAGCTAGAAGGACTCAGGCTACTCAAATCTGTACTGTAGGGATTGTAACAAGATAGATATAATCAATATTTTCTTTTTGCGACCTTACAGTGCAGCCATTTTTTAGATTCCAAGCCCATATAAATAAAGGTTCCTTAGCTCATTCTTACCCTTCCTACAGCTTACTTAGAAAGGTAAGAGTTGGAAATGCAAGAGCCATAACTTGTATGATAAAAAGATGAGAGTTAGCACTGTGTTAGCTGTAGAAATACAGGAGGCAATTATAGTCAAGTTGATACCTTTATTGGCTAACTAGGCAGATTTAGGATGCGAGCCTTCAAGACCTCTTAGGTCGCTTCCTCAGGTATGTTATAACATGGCTGAGGAAGGGACCTAAGAGGTCTTGGCTGAGGAAGGGACATAAGATGTCTTGAAAGCTTGCATCCTAAATCTGCATAGTTAGCCAATAAAGGCATCAACTTGACTATAATTGCCTCCTATGTATGTATGACTCTTGCTCCTCCAACCCGTACTTTCTGGAATAAGCTGTGGAAACAAACACTGGCTAAGCATTTATATGGACTTGGATCCACACACTTCTGCGCTGTGTGCCCTCATTTTCATGTTGTTACATGGAATTCTGGGAATGCAATAGAAATGCTGTAAACTAAGGATTCGTTGCTGGAAACATTCTTTTTATCTGTTTCAGACATGTAAATGTACACATAAGTGTATTATACAGCTACTGTGTGTATATATAGTGAAGGAATATATAATTTTCTGCTCATCATAATCTCGCTAATTCGTTGCTTTTAGAATTTTATGTCTGTATTCTCTGCATTTGAAAAAAAACACCTGGCCACATTTTGCATGTGGGTGTGTACCACTACCTGTGCAAACTAAAAGCTGTCCGATTGTTTTCAAGTTATTCAGAAATTGCTCTTGGTTAATATATATCCTGTCTCATTACAATAACAAATAAGATGTATGCAAATATTTGTAGTCAACTTGACTCAATAACATGTTTTGTTATGTGTGAACAACGTTGTTTCTCCTGATATAGATTTGAGCCATTGAAAACAGCTGTATTACCTACTTATGATGCATATGCCACCTTAGAACGGTCCGTCACAGATATATTACCGTGAGGTAATACTTTGAGTGCCAGAGAGGTATCCAAAGCATCCCCCCACACACTTACATTACAATGGTTAAAAGAAGAATTAAGAATTACTAATCCCTATAGTAAAGTCCTATTAAAAATAAATGTATAGCCCCCAGTGTCATCTCTCAAACCTTTATGGTTTGAGAGATGATCGCTCCTAACGTTGCCCTCTCCCTCCCCCGAAGTCAGCGTTGTAGCTTACTGAAGGGAAATCTGGTCATAGATCATCAGGCGGCTCTGCAGCAGAGCCGCGATTGCGTTAATTAAAGAAAAATATTTCACTAAAACGGTCTTGTACGTGTGCTTGCAAACCAAGCACAAACCAAGCACACGTAGAAGACCATTTAATTGAAAGTTTTCTTTTTTATTAATGCGACTGTGGCTGTGCTGGAGAGCCGCCTGAAAGTCGTACGACTTGCTTCCCTGCAGTCAGCTAGAACGTTGATTACGGGGAAGGGGGAGGGAGAGGGAAACTTTAGGAGCGATCATCTCTCAAACTATAAAGGTTTGAGAGGTGACACTGGGGGCAATACATTTATTTTTAATAGGACTTTAATATAGGGATTAGTAATACTTAAGTATTACTATCCCTTAACATTGTTCAAGAAATATCATGGAGGTCATATCCATATACATGTGCGGCATGGGTCCTTTAGGCACATTGACCCCATGATGTACATATACATCCTTGGACCTTAAGGGGTTAAAGGGTTAAGTACAGACATGTAAGCTTCCTGCTTCAGCTTAAAATAACTGCCAGCAACTGTCATGTTATCTTCATAGTCCTGACATCCAGGACTGATTAACCCTTTGAGTGCCAGAGGGGTACAGAATGCATTGCAATTTACAACAAATTACTTCATTGGAATGGTCTACAAAGTGTGCTTGCAAACCAGGTGCACTTTGTAGACCTTTGCACCTGGTGTGCTTGCAAACCAGATGCACTTTGTAGACCTTTCCATTATTTTTAAATAACGCGATTGTGGCTCTGCTGCAGAGCCGCCAGTTGGTCGCCGGACAGGATTCCCCTGCAGTCAGCACAGCACTGGCACCACGGAAAGGGGAGGGGGGAACTTTGAATAGGCATATCTCTCAAACCACAGCGGTTTGAGAGATAGGATTTGTTGCATATAGTTGAACTTTTTAAGCACTACAAGACGATAATGATTTTTTTCTGGGACATTACTGTCCCTTTAATCTACATGGCAAAGGCTAACTGACAGAAAATTGAAGAATATTAGTTAGGGCACTTTTGGCTGTTCAGATGTTGAGAACTATAACTTTCATTATTCCCAGCCGGGGAAGGGGGGTGATGGGAGCTGCAGATTGAATGGTTGCTTACTCCTCACGTTGTCTATGGTTTTTATTTATTTATTTAAACATTATCTGAAAACGCAAGAATAACAAATTGTGTATAAGGGATACTCAATACTTGGAGCTGGTTTTTCACATCCATTAGAAATGTTACGTTCTATTCTGTAAATAAAATTCTAATTTGTCTAAATATTACTTTGTATTTGAATAAAAAAAAAAAAATAAGTGATTGTCTTGTGTCAATAAAACGTAAACATTATTGAATATGCACAATATTATTACTGTATCAATTATGAGCAGGCATTCGTAACAACTGAAATAATCTAAAATTGAGAATTCAAAGATATTTCATTTCCTCTAGCGTCATTGAAGGTATCAGAACCATGCAGATAAGGAGTGTGCCTATAGGAGGCACCTCCTGTAAGAACACTGCTTAACCAAATGGTCCCTGCATACCTCAGTGATTTAAAAGAAAATGGGATTTTTTTGCTTTCCAATAAATCCTTTTCTCTCAGTTCATTGAGTGATGCAGGGACCATGAGGTTAAAGGGAGAGTAACCCCCGAAAAATGTGAAGCCAAATGCTAGGAATCATCTAAACATACTTCACTCCCTTATTCTCATCTCTCAAACCGTTATGGTTTGAGAGATGTAAGAAAAGAAAGACCTCCGCTCCCTCCCCTTTCTGCCTGACGAGCTGTAAAGCTGTGAGAGGCAGAATCCGGTCGACTGACTTACAGCGGCTCTTCAGGAGCGCTGTCATCTACATATCATGGTATAATTACCTCATCCGAATGGTCTACAACATGTGTTTGCAAGCCAGGCACACGTTTTAGACCATTCCGATGAAGTAATTATACCGAGATATGTAGATGACAGCGCTCCTGAAGAGCCGCCGTCTGGTCCTGGAAGCAGTATCTCATGACGTCCGCTATACAGCGGATGCATGGGAAGGCGGAGGGAGCGGAGGTCTTTCTTTTCTTACATCTCTCAAACCATAACGGTTTGAGAGATGGGAATATGGGAGTTAAGTATGTTTGGATGACTCCTAGCATTTGGCTTCACGTTTTTCGGGGGGTTACTATCCCTTTAAGCAGCGCGCCTATAGGAGTTGCTTCAGTGGACTAAGAGAAAAGGATTTATCGGTAAGTAAAAAATATAATCTTTTATTCCTGAGATATGAATCCTAGTTTTTTTGCACGTTGTTAAATTAACTGACAATAATGCAGCAAGTTTGGCATTATAAAGAGAAATAAAGTCACAGTGTAGAAATTTAAATACTGTTTAGTGTACATTTAATAATTTATGTCAGTTTACTTTTACATTGAATTTAGAAAACATTTTATCAAAGGTGTAAAATGTGTGGATTCTGACCGTTTACAAATCAACATATTTAATTTGTTTTGTAACTAGTTATTACTAGCCTAGCATTACAGAAAAGAAAACATGTATCCATATTAACACAAAATCCTCTATACATAGATAAGATGAAACTGTTTCATTTATCATTTTATTTTGTTTATAATAATTAGTATTTTTACATATTTTACCATTACATTCAACTTTTTTTCTTAATTTTAAATTGTCAAATTCTTTCCAAATTTCATATTTCAACACTGTAAATATGTTGATTTTTTTTTCAAATAGCTAATTGTAAAAAAATAAAAACGAACAAAAATGGCCAAACTTTGTATTTAAACATTGTAAATATGTTGATCTGCATTTCAATAATATTAAAAAAGAACAAAAAAAAAAAAAAAAAGAAAAACAGTGACAAATGTTTTATATTTATTCCTGATGCACAGAATCCAGTTTCAAAGGATTCAACAGAATAACACATCTAGACATAAAGATTCAAACGAAATTCATATTCTATTGGCATTTAAAGATAACAACCCTCTCCCAAATAAAAATTCTATTTAAAATGAATAGGACCAGAAGCATATGAGCTAATTCAGTCTAGGCAGATTTTTTAGCTAAAATAGACTTTTTTTTAAAGATAAAAATATATGTTATAGGGCTTTTCTTGCTGTGTAAAAAAAGGATACTCTTGCTGGGAGATTTTTCTTTCAGATATTACAAATTTCTGCAATTTTCAATTTTCTAATATGGTCACCAGGTGGTGCTGTTTTTAACACTGCTACCAAGAGGTGAAGTCAGTGACACAAGCTTTCCTTACGATGAGTTCTAACGAAAAGTTTGCCTTTTGTACACCACAGTAAATGGGGCTACTGTTAATCAGAGTTGGGTTTACTTTTTCTTGTCTGACTCTGGAAGCAGAAGATTTGGATTTTGTTTGCTTAATCCAAATCCTTAAAAAAACACATCCTGAATACCGAACCAAGGACTGTAACCAGGAAGTAAAAATGAGCAATTCTGGAGCACGCCAATTGCACCATAGCCGACAAAAAAATTCCCCAAATTCCCATGGATTTGTCATTTTAATGTGCTTAAAGGGTATAGTAATGTTTAGAAAATAGAGCATCTCAGATCGTTTCCTATACTGAATAGTTCTGATGTCTGACTCGCTCAAGGATCAAAACTTGATAGTTATGTAGCAATTGTATGATGAATATTACCCCTCCTGCCCCTATTCCCTTTCTGAAGCTGCCTCTACTTCTACACAGCCCCATAACCAGAGGTACCCAAGGGAATCCAACTGGAACTAGGAACTCACTGTAAACATGTATGATTACGTTAGCTATATGGACTGAAATGTGAGCACCCTCTCTTTTTCTTTTTTGGATATTCATTGTTGGCTAGTGTTTCTTCCCTCAGAGGAGACATGTGACAGCGACGGGAGCAGCTGACTGGGAAACCGTTTGTATCTGCGTGGAAGCAGAATCAATACCCTCCATATGTCTGATTGTCATTTGCCACCAGAGTGGCCACTACATGTGTGAGTAGACTGGTGTGGTTTTTTTTTATATTATCATATGGACATGATTACCCTATGAGGCGCCCTGTATTGTTTTCGTCTTACTGACTTAAATTTAGTTTCTAACCCCTTGGATGGTGGAGAGATTCCCCGTAGTATCTGAACAAATGAATATGTCTATTAATATAGCGTCACAAGTTTATGCAGCGCTTTACAATTTACAGGTTTGGACAATATGGGGGGACAAGTGCTTAGGAAACACTGGAAATAGGGTCCCTGCTTGAAAGCTTACAATCTAAAGTGGTAAAGGGAAACATACAGAGAACATAAGGCTTAAAGTGTTAGTAGTGTCCAAAAACATTTTATAATAGATTTGTAGAGGCTAAAAAAAGATACTCACTGCCACAAACCCCATCCTCAAACCGTTATGGTTTGAGAAATATTGTCAAAGTTCCCCCTTCCCTCCCCTTCTCTTGATTAAAGAGAAAAAGAGGCTAGAGATAGTAGAGAAATCTCATTATAGCACCAAACCCACTCCTATATATCAGACGCAATGGGTTCAATTAAACGTGAGGTCATCGGGGAAAAGAATAAAAACAACAATAAAAAATAACTTTTATTGATACCCTTATAAAATAAGCGAATTAAAAGAAAAAGCTGTCTCAGTGAATTTTTCTTGTAGTAATTCAATAGGGCCAAGAGTATTATAATAATTCTCAAATTCTTCCTATCTAGTGTGAATATACAGTTTTCTCTGATTGTACTGAGGAAAATATATAGGGCTGATTCTTATAAAATATTAAGTGTAATTCTACCTTAATTCTTAGTTCTAATAGTCAAACAAGAACTCGGTTTGTATCTTTCATAGAACACAATAACAATCTTTTATATTCCAAAACCATAAATAGATGTTATTGCATCTTTTTGGAGTTGTAGTCCAAACACAAGACTTACGTTTCAGTCTCGCGTTCCAAATATCTCTGTTATAGACCAGATTAGATATATATCTGCTTCCTAATAGATAACTTTTACAGAGATACAATGACCACACACAACATCTAATCTATCCCTACCTATCTAAATGCTCTTTCACCTAAATTAGAGAAGAGAGCGGCCGCAAAAGGTGATTACTTAAAAATTGAAGCTCACGCTTCCTAGATCCCAGCGGTTAAGTCTGCAAAAATCATTGGGTAATAGACCCGCTGGGCAAGTAATCCATATAGGCCAAAAAAAGAGTGTATAGAGAGAAAGGATAGAGAGAAATCTAGCCCTTATAATAGCCCTGAGACTGCCTATAAACTGAAACACATAGTCTGTGTTCAGAGACCCTAAAGAAGGAGATCCATGTCGGCCGACACGATGAGGCTCTGCAGCAGAGCCGAAATCCCGTTATTAGAAAAGAACTACTTCATGGGAATGGTCTACAAAGTGTGCTTGCACACCAGGCACACTTTGTAGACCTTTCCAATTAAATAATTATTTTCTAATAACGGTATTTCAGCTCTGCTGCAGAGCCGCAGGCTGGTCCCCGGACTGGGATCTCCTGCTGTCAGCCAGATGCTGACGTCAGGAGAAGGGGAAGGAACTTTCATTGCCAACATCTCTCAAACCATAGCGGTCTGAGAGATAGGGTTTGTGGCAATGAGAATCTTTTTTTAGCCTCTACAACTATCACCCCTATACAAGTTTACCTTATTGTGATCCTCATCTAGCGATAAGCTTTAATAGTTTTTTTGGGGTTTTTTTGTTTAAAAAAGCATGCTGTGGTGAAATTGACATTATTAAAAATAAGCCTGTGTCTTACGGACAGGCTTTGGTTTCAGTTCTGTACCACAGTCTGTCAATCTTCTTCTGTTCCTACCCAAGTATTGTCGCGTTCCAACCTCCTCCGATGACAGAGGATTTCCCCTTGTAAGTTGGTTGGAACACGACAATACAGAGGTGATAGTTCTACTTTAAGTGTGGAATACAGTGCTCAATTTCTGGTCGGGATAAGTGAACATAAATATGTAAATTATAAAAGCTTTGGATGCATGAAGTCAGTGCCTTTTAGCTTGTTGAGGAGTTGCAATTTTAAGCAAGACTTGAGAACTGCAAGAGAAGTGCAGTGGCACAGGCTGGGAAGTAGAACATTCCACAGATAAGGAGCAATGAAAAGGAGCAATGAGGGAAAAGGATTTGATACGAGAGGGCTGCAGACACAAAAAGAACTGTGAGAAGACTGTCATTGGCTGATCATAGGTGGCGGAATGGGGTATAGCGGGAGATAAGAGTGAAAATGAAGGAAGGGGTAAAGGAGAAATGGGTCTGGAACGAGAGAAGCAGTTTTTTTTCTATAAGATATCCAGAGTTTGATAGGCAGCCACTGAAGTGGCTGGAGGAGGAGGGGGCAGGGGATAAACCTAAGTGACAGTAAGGCAACTCATGCTGCAGCTTTATCTAGGAATTGAAGTGTATGGCGTTGGGAGGCAGGAAGACCAGAGAGAAGAAAGTTACAGTAGTTCATGGGGGATAGGATGAGTGCTTGTGCAAGTATTTTAGCTTTGGAGGAACAGAAGGGATGGAATGCATTGCATATTCCTCTGGCGGGGAAACGTTTATATGGGTTAAAAGCCCCATTTAAATTAACAAAAATTTTCATTCGGCCACTATAGTGCAGCTGTAGTTCAATTTGGGAACATACCAAATGCACCATATGGGACAAATAACTATTTTAATTGATCTAACTAGGACTTTAACCCCTTGAGAGCTAGCGAGGTCTCCAGCACATTGCTAAGAAACGTATTGGAGACCTTGGAGATGTTTAAAGCCCTATATAAATCAATGGGGATTTCTTTGTCCACTATGGCGTAGATGGGTTTTCTCTAAATTGCCCATTATTTTTATTATATTGTGAAACTTATAAACAGAAACCACACAGTCATCTCTTAGTTTGCCTCACTAAAATGATTTTATGTGAAAATATTATCACCTTCCAGCTTGTGGCTCTGGAGCTGTTAGTAGGAAAAATCAGCCTTAGCTGAAGCAGCAGTGAGGAGCATCAACTGCTGGAACCAGCATGGCACTGGAGACGTATGTCTTTCTAAGCTCCGGAACCAGCATGGCACTGGAGACGTATGTCTTTCTAAGCTCCGGAACCAGCATGGCACTGGAGACGTACAGCACTGGAGACATACACGTCTAAATTTCGGAAGACAGCCTAGAGTTGATGATAAGCCACTGGTGCCACTCAGTGGCTGGAATCAGCAAATCAGTGAAACCTACAGAATATGTGCCTGTGATGGCTATGTTAGTGTAGTAAGTTTTACTGAGAGGAACACTAACACCTTCTAATAATACCCTTCCACTTACCTGTCTATGGCCACAAACTCTTAATGGCCACTATGAATTTTGCCCTTGCTCCTAGTTTTCAAGAGATAGCCTCTTTGATCAGTCCTGGACCCCTTGGACACAGAGGTGGATAAAACATTTGCTATCAGAACTAATGGACCTAGACATTCCTACCCCACCCCCCCACAAACTGAAGGAAGCTGAGTGACTGAGCAGCAGAAGATTACCATGTCCAGTGGTGGAATATGAAGTCCAGGATTCCTGCCAACAAGACTCATATCTGCCTCTGTGGACATGCAATCCACATCACAAAGGAGATATTATCTCTTGAACCAGAGCAAGGGAAAATCTATAGTGACTGCCATATCTGGGAACACCCTGGATCTGCGGTTCTGTAGTGTTAATCGCCAAAGAGCTGTGCAGCACATTGCTATGCAGTGTATTGTGTGCCCCCCCTCAAGGGGTTAGTTACCGGGTCTTCAGGGAGAGAGGTTGTTTGTCCAGCTTGGTGTTTCCAAACATAACCTCACCTATTTCCTCCCTGTTCCTCATATTGTAAAGGGCATGCTCTGCCTACTCTCCTCCCTATTCCTGCCCATCTTGACTAAGCCCCTCCCACAACATGTAATTCTCATCATCTGGATGTGCCCACACCTTCTCAGTCCTACCGGGAGCAGGGGTCAAAGATGTTCCCAGGTATGATGGACATTAGGATTTTCTGACCAAATAAACGTTAAGTGTGGCTGATTTATTACTAGGAGGTGTCAGTGTTGGTTGAAGTATTAGCTGCTGTGTACCGGCGCTGGTGACTCCATCCTTTTCAGCTTGGCCTCCGCAGATAGTAACTGTCCCTCAGTCCGGATCAGCTGGATCTGCAGATCATCACACTTCTCCCCCAGTTCTCGCAAGTGTTTCCGGTACATATCCTTTTCCATGAGGCTCTTGGCATACTGCCTGTGGAATTGTTCTCTTGTTGACATGGCCTGAAGCATAGAAAAAGAATGTGGTTGGTGCCACATATACTAAGACAGAGTCTATGTCCATAAGCAGGGATGAAGTCACATCTCAGGAGTCCCCTAGAACAGCACAGTAAGCAACCTTAGTCCCACCCATGGCCCCACCCCCACTTCATGTGACCACGCCCTCAGCCCTATCCACTATTTCAATACACAGGAAAAACACTTAGTGCTTGTGTTCAAAAGAAAACTGGAGAAACTCTGGCATTTTAGAGCAAACCAACCACACCATCGGAGACATAAACATCAACAAAATGAGGTTTTTAACCTTCTGAATTCTACAGCGTTTGTGTCACATTGCAAAGCAATGCACTGTACACCTTTCCGGCTTTCGAGGAGTTAAAATTTTGATTTCGATCAATGGGGATTTTTAGTTGTCCCTTATGGTGCATTAAATTTGGCCTAATACTTCATAGTACATAAGCCTCCATTTATAATGCACTGCACATCCCTCTGGCACCAAAAGGGTAAAGTTTAGCAATGCATTTCACCCCTCTCTGGAAATTAAATATATAGTGGTATATGCTGGGCCTTCGGACAGCTGTTCCTAACCTGATTGCGTTCCAGACACACTTCCTCCAGCTGCTGTAATATAGCCTCAACGCGTTCCTTGTACAGCTTAGAGTCTTTCTTGTGTGTGGTGCACTGAAGGTCCAGGACTTCCTTCTCTTCCCTGTACTAGGAAACACAAGAGAGATTTATCATGTGTAATACTCCCAGTCTTACACCTCCCTCAGAGGTGGGCAAAATATGACCTTCTGGATAACTTTTTCCTCTCCCTCAGGTTTGTCTGGCAGTACTGCCGAGTTGCAGTCATGACCTTTGGTTAATGACTGCAACTCCCAACATCTCCAACAGCTGGTTGGAGTTAACCCTTTGACCGCCAGAGGGGTACACAAAGCATTGCTTTGCAATGCGTTGCATACCCCTCTGGCACTCAAAAGGGTTAATGGGAGTTGTAGTCCACAAGGGACGTACAGCCAAACGTTGACTACCCCTGTGCTAGAAACAAAAACAGCATGTCTGTTTTTCTCAGAAAATGAATTGATAGATTTGATCCATAAAAACAACACTGATACAACGTGCCAGTCTTCCAGAGAGGAGAAGTTTGGAATCGATACATTCTATGTGCAACAGTGACTGTTACCAGTTTACTGTGTGTGATAAGCCAGACCTAAATCAGGGATTTCCACTCACATATTAGTGCCCTGATGAAGGTCTGCGCATAGAAACGTTGACATTCTTTTTCTTTTTTTTTTTTGCAATAATGTGAATACATTTCACTATTGTTTCTGTATAATGTCATACAAGTGCAATTTTTTTTTAATTCTACCAATACTTCAATGTCTGCACCCAGAACACTGAGTTGCATAATAACATATAAAGCCCAGAACATCATGATATCTGAATGGACACCAGGGATCTGTAATTTCTGCTCTGTGCACATTATCACTTAAGTTTTATATCTAATAATTAGAGAGATGTGTCCAGTTACTTTGTCCCTGAGATCCTCTGCTTGCCGGAGACTCATTTTCAGGGTATACACAGTGTTCACCAGATCCTGGTGCTGCTCCAAAGCCTGTCTGCGGTCCTCTTCCAACATCTGGATGTAGGTCCTGGTCTTTTCTGCTGTGCTTTCCCTTGGCATTGTCTATCAGAGAGAGGTATAAAGACTTTCATTTATCTAGAACAAGGGACTCAAACTGTGCTATGTGGAACCCCAGGGTTCTGTGAAGAAGTATGATGATTTCCACATAACAAAAGAGGATTTTAGTCTTACCTGTTAAATCCTTTTCTCTTATGCCATACAGGTTACTGGTAACTTTGGGTAGGCAATCCACCCCTTTAATTAGGCAGGAACAAATCTAGAATTGTATGTAGGGGGTGAAGCCTACCTTCCCTCCTTGGCTGCAGCTAGCCAACCAGCTCCAGTAAGATTTGAGACACTAACTATTGACTAGATAGTAGAAGGGAAAAAAGACTCCTGTGAGCATGACCCCGAAGGACCCCCATGGACCCCCATGGTCTGCCACAGGAGAGCCAAGCATGGTCCCTTGACAGGGTGGGAGACCAGTAACCTGTATGGACTACGAGAAAAGGATTTAACAGGTAAGACTAAAATCCTCTTTTCTCTGTCGTCCAATACAGGTTACTGGTAACTTTGGGATGTCCAACCACTGAGTTTCCAAGAGGCGGGAAGTAAGGCAAGGACCAGGCACAAGGCCCCCGAAGTCACCAGAACAGATATGAACCATCAGATCAGAGATAGCCCAACAAAACAATGAAGTGTCAACGGACACTGAACAGGGGTAAAACACCCCAAACTGTTACACAGCACACTGAACTAGAGCCAACAGGGCTCAAAAGAGAAGGAAGCACCAAGAACCGAAGGGGATCCTAGACAGGCAAGACTGCCTCCAGGATCTTCCTCCCAAAGCTGGCGTCAGTGCTTCGAAAAGGTGTGTACAGACGACCAAGTGGCCGCCTTGTACAACTGATCAGCGGAGGCCTGATTTTTGTAAGCTGAAGAAACCCCAATAGATCTAGTAAAATTAGCCGTGACCCGAAAGGGAACAGGCTTCTTCCTGAGCTTGTAAGCCTTACGAATAGTGGACTTGATCCAGGACGCAATAGTCACTTTGGATGCAGGTCTTCCTGCCCTGGGACCCCCAGGAATCACGAGCAGCGTGTCAGGTTGCCTGATAGACTCAGTGTGATGGACATAAAACTTGAGACAACACACCACACCCAACAAGTGGCGATCCCTCTCTTTGTCAGAGAAGAAGAAGGCACCATAATCTCCTGATTGATGCGGAACTCCGAAATCACTTTAGGAAGAAACTCCTGAGAAATGTGAAGCACCGCCTTGTCCTTGTGAAACACCAAAAAAGGTGGTTTACAGGACAGAGCATGTAACTCTGCGACACGGCAAAAGGACATGATCGCCAGGAGAAAGGCCATTTTTCACATCAACAGCAGTAGAGGAATAGTAGCCAAGGACTCAACAGGAGGGTGCTGAAGAACGCCCAAAAAGATACCAGGGAGGAGCAAGATTCTTAAAGACAGGACAAGTTTAAGCAACTCCCTGGAAGAAATCCTTGACATCAGGAAGAATGTCAATGCGCCTCTGGAAGAAAACAGAGAGAGCAGAAGTCTGAACCTTGAGGGAACTCAACCTGAAGCCCTTGTCCACACCGTCCTGCAAAAAGGCCAGGACCTTAGGCAGATCAAACTCCTGAGACAGGTCCCTGTCAGCACACCAAGATAGAAAGGTCGACCAGACACGATGGTAGGCCTTAGAAGAAACAGGTTTGCGGGCACTGAGCATAGTAGCCACCACACCAGAAGAAAAACCTTTCTTCTTCAATATTGAGGATTCAATTTTCAAACTGTCAAATCTAGCCAATGAACATCCTCCTTTCACAGGTAACCCTGTAGAAGAAGATCTGGACGGCGAGGGAGCAGGAATGGCTCCACCACTGGCAGATCCAGAAGCTCCGGAAACCAAGCCTATTGAGGCCAGTACGGAGCAATTAGAATGACTGGACAGCGCTCCAGTCTCAATTTCTGTAACACCCTGTGCAGCATGGGGATGGGGGGAAAGATATAAGCCAGAGGAAATAACCAAGGAATGGACATGGTATCCACCGCTATAGCTAGAGGATCCCTCCAGCGAGAACAGAATGTTGGAACCTTCCGGTTGTGTCTTGTCCCCATCAGGTTGATGCAAGGAAGACCCCACTTCTGAACAATGAGGGTGAACACCTCTGGGTGTAGTTCCCACTCTCCGCTGTCTACTGTGTGTCAACTGAGGAAGTCCACCATGACGTTGTCTACGCCAGGAATATGCACTGCGGATATAGCAGGAATGTATTCTTCTGCCCAGGACAAAATAACCTTGACCTCTAACCAAGCGGCGAGACTTCTTGTTCCGCCCTGCTTGTTGATGTAAGCCATGGCCGTGGCGTTGTCGGACTGTAGCCAGACTGGGCAGTCTTCAAGCTGAGGTGTCCAATGACGGAGGGCATGAAATATCGCTCAAAACGCCAACACGTTCATAGGAAGGGGAGATTTCTCCGGAGACCACTGTCCCTGAGCACTCAGGCGACC
Organism: Rhinophrynus dorsalis; assembly: GCA_037306005.1. Taxonomy (NCBI): domain Eukaryota; kingdom Metazoa; phylum Chordata; class Amphibia; order Anura; family Rhinophrynidae; genus Rhinophrynus; species Rhinophrynus dorsalis. Next base: position 54,108,060 of record CM074726.1, on the reverse strand, counting down.
CAGGACCGCTCCCCAGCCTGAGAGGCTGGCATCCGTCGTCACCGTGGTCCAGAAGGATACCAAGAAGGACTTGCCCTTCATTAGATTGGAGAGGTCGAGCCACCATGACAAACTCAGTTCCACATGAAGAGGAAGGGATACTGACATCCTCAGAGGGTCCGGCTGACCCCTGCACACCTGAATCACAAACCTCTGGAGTTCCCTGGTGTGAGCCATGGCAAATGGGACCACTTCTATGGCGGAGATGAATTTCCTCACTAGAGAGCACAGCTTCTTGGCTGGAACTGGATCGTGAGCCAGAACAGCAGAAACCCTGTGGGCGATCTGGTGAGCTACCTCGTCCATGAGAAACACCATGCTCTGCTGAGTGTCGAAGAGAAGGCCCAAGAAGACCAGATGCTTGGATTGGACAAGATCCGACTTGTCCATGTTGATGATCCACCCATGATGGGTAAGAGCATGAATGCAGTCCCGAACCTGCTGATGAAGAAATTCCGCAGAGGGGGCTTTCAGAAGCAGGTTGTCCATGTATGGAGTAACTCTGATGCCGTCCCGGTGGAGGACGGACACTAAAGCTCCCAGGACACGGTTGAAGACTTGAGGTGCTGTAGTCAGACCAATGGGAAGAGCTGAAAACTGAAAGTGCCCTTGGTCACAGGCAAATCTCAGATACTGATAAAGGCTCTCTGGATGAATGGCGATGTGTAGATACGCGTCCTGAAGATCCAGAGAGACAAGGAATTCCCTCGGGGACATAGCAGCAATCACCATCCTTAGGGACTCCTGGTGATGAGTCCTGATCACTAAGGAATTGAGATCCTTCAAATCCAAAATGGGACGACAATTGCCGTCCTTCTTGGAGACCACAAAGAGGTTTGAGTAAAAACTCATACCTCTGTCCTGAACTGGAACAGGTTCTAGGACATCCTTGGATAGACAGCGTTTCTCTGATCCCTGGGGCGTATGAGGGGGGAAAAACCGAAAGGGAGGAAGAGAGAGGCAAAAGGGATCCTGTACCCTTCAGCCACCACCTGTAGATCCCACAGGTCCGCCACTGAATCCTCCCAGACACTGTGGTAGTGACGCAGACGGCCACCCACAGCAGAGTGGGGACCTGGGTTCGGCAAGTCATGCCGAAGAAGGCCTGGAAGAGACCTTGAGCTACCATTGCTGTTTGGGCATGGAGGAGGCACATGGAGCTGAGGGAACTGCCTGGTTTGCCGGACGTGTCTCAGTCTGGAAGGGACTATAAAAACAATTATGCTTGAGAGGAGTTTTCTTCCTAGGGACCAAAGGCAGAAGGGTACTCTTGCCCCCTCTGGCCTCACTAATCAGATCCTTGAGATCTGGCCCAAACAATGAAGTGCCTTGAAAAGGCAAGGAGAGCAAGGCTTTCTTGGAAGCAGTTTCAGCAGACCAGATCTTGAGCCAGGGTGGAAACCCTAGCCACCAAACGGATGGCATCAAATAAGGCAGCAGAAACACAGTGCTGAGCCTCAGAAATGTTGGCAAGAAGCCGCAACATATCCAAAGTAGGGGAATCCTGACGGACAGCCAGGGTAAACTGTTCAGTCCAGACCGCAATGGCCCGGTTAACCCATGCTGCAGAGAACGCTGGATGCATGGCAGTACTAGCGGTGGCAAAGATGGACTTGAGGGAAACCTCAAGTTTCTTGTCAGTCCAGTCTTTCAGCACCGACACATCAGAAACTGGCAAAGCAGTAGACTTAGATAGCTTGGAGATACGAGCATCCACTTTGGGGGGATGAACCCACTGAGCAAGCCCTGCCTCAGAGAAGGGGTAAAGCTTGGCAAACTTCTTGGAAACAGAAGGTTTCCTGTCCAGATTTTTCCACTCGGCAGATACAAGGAGATCAAGAGTGGCGTTAGGTGGGAAAGAAGTAAAGGGCTTTTTAGGCTCCTGAAACACATCAGAGGGATCTGAAGAAACCTCCTGAACTAAGGGAATGTTTAGGGTAGTCAAGACAGCCTTGATCAGGCCCTCAGCCGAGGGCTCAGGATCAGCCTCAAAGGGGTCCCCAAAAAACTGAGAGGCGCCCACAGCAGAACATTCCTCAACATCTTAATTCACCAAGAGTTCCTCCTCAGAGGAATCTGATATTTCAGGTACTCCCTGCGGTTTTGGCAGGGAAGATCTGACTGAAGAGGGGGTCTGCCATGAATGGAAGACCCCCTGTAACTGGGATGGAAAGAGTTGCAATGTAGACCTAAGGTCCCTAGTAGCATCCTTGAACTCTTGCACCCAAACTGGCTCTAATGCATGGCTGGAGGTCCCTGGGATAGACTCAGGGACATCAGAACATGCTGGGCATAAATGACCTAAGAATTCTCTAGGTAACCCTGAATGACATGAGGAGCAATGCGCAATAGGGGACACAGAGACCCCAGCGTCCTTAGTCTTAGGCCTGGCCCCAAGCTCCAAAGGACTAGACATTCTCACAGTGTCAAAAATGTTTAGAGTATAAGGAATCACCCAAATACAGTGTGTTAGATTAATATTCACCCCATAAATCGCTAAAATGCACTTATCTGGCAGGTGAAGGGTTAATCTGCAGGGAGCGAAGGAGAGACCAAGCCCTGCGTAGGATACTCGTTCTGGAAAAGGCACAAAATGGCTGCCACGGTGGGAGCCAATCAGAAACGAGCACGCGAAGCAAGCGCTCATGGGAAATGTAGTTTTCCCAGAAAAAGTACCCCAACAGTGCCCGAAGCGTCCTGAGCCCCCCAACACACTTAAAACGTTAACCGGATGACAGAGCAAGAGCAGACAATTAAAATGAGCCATCTCTGAAGTCGCTACATTGAGCCGTTGCAGAGATATGTCCCAAACTGTACAGTCCCATAGAAGTGAATGGAGCAATGGTGCCTATGAGGTAAAGCATGCCTTTAACTCAAATTTTGCAAAGTAGAAACAGTAAAATAAAAGTACATGAAACATCACTAGAACATGTTAGCAGACCCAAAAAACACTGAACCCAGTAGGGAAAGTGTCAATAACCCCCCCAAAGATACAAAACCAGCAGCTAAAGGGTTGAGTTACCACATGAACCTGTACCAAAACACCCAACAGAAATAGAGATAAACCAAGTGAGTGCAGGAGTGTACAATAAGAACTCCAAGGAAGAAACCCCTGTGAGGAGGGGCACTGTGGGACATGTGGACCTGCAGCACTCAAAGGGTTGCTCACCTTTCCTGCAGATCTTCTCTCTTCAGACTACCATGTATTAAGAAGAAGCCTCAGTGGGCAACTCCTGAGGAAAGAACTTGGACCCAAGATTTTCCCCCCAGGGCTTAAGGTCCACAAAAGCACCTGGTTACTGAGCTAGCCACATCTAAGGGCATTGTCAGTTATGGCAATCCACCTAACGGTGGTATTCCATTTCTAACAGAAAAATAAAAAAAAGTTCCTAAAAGTATAGTAGAACTGTTCTCATGCCTTGTGTCTTCACCAAGTAACAAATCTTACTGGGGCTGGTTGGCTAGCGGCAGCCAAGGAGGGAAGGTAGGCTCCACCCCCTACATACAATTCTAGAATTGTTCCTGCCTAATTAAAGGGGCAGATTGCTACCCAAAGTTACCAGTAACCTGTATTGGACGACAGAGAAAAATGTAATTTTAGTGGAACAAGGCTGATGTTTTAGATAGTGTAGGTGTGGTTCTGTGACTACCACTGAGACTTTAGAAACAGGCTTGGGTGGCAGACATTGTTTATGTGGGTCTGTGACCATCAGTTGAACAAGGCTGGGTTGGTAGACAGTGATTGTGTGGTTCTGTGACTACCAGTGAAACAAGGCTGGGTTGGCAGACAGTGCATGTGTGGTTCTGTGACTACCAGTGGAACAAGGCTGGGGTGTCACACAGTGTTTATGTGGTTCTGTGACTATCAGGGGTGGAAGCAGGGCTGCCATCAGAAACCTTGGGGCCCAGTACAAACATAAAACCAGGAACCCCCCACCTCACACATTTACACTGCTACCAGGAAGTATATGTAAAGATGGAGCCCGTGGAACGTCTTCAATATGCGGTATGAAATATGAAATGGAGGACAGAGCAGAAGAGATGCAGTCCAATTCTCTGCTCCTTAAAAAGAGGGCCTACCAGGAGAACCCCCAGAATCCGCATAGGACAGTGTGGTCATCTGGAGGCCCTTTTTGATACAGAACCTGGCCCCATACACAGATACTGCCTGTAACATCCTGATGGCAGCCTTGGGTAGCAGACTGTGTATGGCTGGTTCAGTCATTACCACTGAACATTGCTGCGGACTAAATAAAGAATAATAATAACAGTGGAACAAGGCTCTTTTGTCAGGAATTATATATGTGATTCTGTGACAACCAGTGGAACAAGGCTGGGGAGTGAGACAGTATAGATGTAGGTCTACCAATACTAATGGACAATGGTCCAAGGCTGGGGTTTGAGACAGTGTATATGTGGTTCTGTGACTACCAGTGGACAGTGGGACAAGGCTGGGTGTCAGACAGTGTATTTGAGGTTCTGAGGCTACCAGTGGAACAATGCTGGGTGTCAGACAGTGTACTGTATGTGAGGTTCTGTGACTACCAGTGGAACAATGCTGGGTGTCAGACAGTGTACTGTATGTGAGGTTCTGAGGCTACCAGTGGAACAATGCTGGGTGTCAGACAGTGAACTGTATGTGAGGTTCTGTGACTACCAGTGGAACAAGGCTGGGTGTCAGACAGAGTATGTGAGGTTCTGAGGCTACCAATGGAACAATGCTGGGAGTCAGACAGTATATGTGTGGTTCTGTGACTAGCAATGGACAGTTGAACAAGGTTGGATGTCAGACAGTGTATGCGAGGTTCTGTGACTACTACCAATGGACAGTGGAACAAGGCTGGGTGTCAGACAGTGTATGCGAGGTTCTGTGACTACTACCAATGGACAGTGGAACAAGGCTGTGGTGTCAGACAGTTTGTGTGAGGTTCTGTGACTACTACCAATGGACAGTGGAACAAGGCTGGGTGTCAGACAGTGTATGTGAGGTTCTGAGGCTACCAATGGAACAATGCTCGGAATCAGACAGTATATGTGAGGTTCTGTGACTAGCAATGGACAGTGGAACAAGGCTGTGGTGTCAGACAGTTTATATGAGGTTCTGTGACTACTACCAATGGACAGTGGAACAAGGCTGGATGTCAGACAGTGTATGTGAGGTTCTGAGGCTACCAATGGAACAATGCTGGGAGTCAGACAGTATATGTGAGGTTCTGTGACTACCAATGGACAGTGGAACAAGGCTGTGGTGTCAGACATTTTATGTGAGGTTCTGTGACTACCAATGGACAGTGGACAAGGCTGGGTGTCAGACAGTGTATGTGAGGTTCTGAGGCTACCAATGGAACAATGCTGGGAGTCAGACAGTATATGTGAGGTTCTGTGACTACCAATGGACAGTGGAACAAGGCTGTGGTGTCAGACAGTTTATGAGAGATTCTGTGACTACTACCAATGGACAGTGGAACAAGGCTGGGTGTCAGACAGTGTATGTGAGGTTCTGAGGCTGCCAATGGAACAATGCTCGGAGTCAGACAGTATATGTGAGGTTCTGTGACTAGCAATGGACAGTGGAACAAGGCTGTGGTGTCAGACAGTGTATGTGAGGTTCTGTGGCTACCAATGGACCCACTGGAAGATTGAAACACTCATCTGACACAGTACAATTATGTTTTCTATTATATTTCTCTTGTAATACACATTATAACTTTGAACTCTAAGTAAAAATATATCGCATATGGTTATCTGATAATGGTTACAAAATAAATGTAGCTAAAACTTTAGGCTTCAGTAACTGACAACAACAAACATTCTAATACATTTGCTGTTGGCACTATGTTAACCCCTTGGATGGTAAAGAAATATCCAATTCTGGTTATGGGGTTATAGTGTTTGACTGTTGGGTTCCACAGGGATTTTTACACTCAAGGGTTCCACTTCAGCAAACGTCTGGGAATCTCTGACCTAGAATAACTCTTATTCTCAATGCGTGGTTTCTAGTCCAAATATTATGTAAGATTGTGCTTTTTAACCCTTTGAGTGCCAGAGGGGTACACAACGCATTTCGTACCCATCTGACACTCAAAGGGTTAATAGAAAGGAAAATGGGCAGATTAGGTGGGCCAAATGGTTCTTATCTACCATCAACATGTGTTTCTATTCAGAGGCGTAACTAGAAAACACCGGGCCCTGGTGCAAAAATTGCCATGGGGCCCCCCGACCACATTGACCCACTGTCCACCTCCACACTGTCCACTTTCACAATTCCCTCAGTGACCACCTCTACAATGCCCCCAGTGACCATCTCTACAATGTCCACAGTGACCACCACAACAGTGACCACCTCCACTTTGGCCCCCATTCCATCTCCTACCTTAGTTGGTTCAGGAGGCGAGGGCTCATCCCTGGTGGTCCAGCAACATGCGGCGTGACAGTAGAGGTCTGTGCCGCCTTCTGCACAGACCTCTATCAGCAGCTCCCGTGCGGTCCTCTCTCCAGTAATGCAGAGCGCTGGGAGATGATGTCATATCCCAGCTCTCTATATCACTAAAGTGCCTGGGGAAGAGAGGGAGCTGCTAATACAGGTCTGTGCCAAAGAAGGTATAGACCTCTGCCTTTTGTTGTGGGTGTCAGGCAGAGGGATAGCGGGGGGGCCGAGCCCCTTGAGTGATGGGCCAGGTCGCAGTTGTGACCCCTGCAACCTCTATTGGTACGCCACTGTCTCTATTGCCATATTCAGGAAAGTGATGTGCTTCAGTTCTGAAGCAAATCAAGCGGACTGTAGGACAAATACAATTCCCCAACTTTCCACTGATTTAAAAGGGACTCTTGACCCCTTAAATAGTAGAGCAGTCTCTAGCGCATTGCTTCACAATAAATAGTTTTCAAGTTTTCAACAGAGTTTCCATTTATGCATCATCCTATATAATAATTCACTAAGTTGTGTGTAACGCCCGACATGCGCAGTAGACACTGCTGCGCGTGTGGCAGTCATGCGCAGTACAGACTGTCCGCGCCGCGGCTGATACAGAGCTGGGCTCTCCGAAGGAGCGTCCAGCTCTGTATCAGCCGTGGCGCGGGCAGTCTCCACTGCGTGTGACTGCCCCGCGACCGGCTGCCAGAGGCACTGTGGCCCGTGTAACGGGCTGTTCAACTAGTCCATAATAAATAGACAGAGATTACATAGTGACCCTTACGTAGGTGAAATCTTGTACCTGCAGTGGGTTTTCCAGCTCCTGGATTTTGGCCTTTAGCAGCTCATTCTCCCTCTGCAGTTCATAGATGACCTCTTGGCTCGGCCTTTTCTCTATAGCGTTCTTCAGCCTTATAGTTTGTTTTCTCTCCAGTTTACAGTCATCCTCTGCCTTCATCAGGTTGTGTTTTAACATCTCTATCTGCAAAAAACATAAACATTTCTTACACTTTAGCTCTACCTGCTGTTAGCAAAAATGTTCTATGAAACATACTGAATTAAAGGTACAAATAACTCTTCCTCATAATAAACCCCCACGTAACTTCTACCCATGAGAAGGAAATGTCTTTAGCATCCAAGGGTTAATTAGAGCAGAAAATTCTAATGGCCATTATGAATGAATTCTGTGTGGATTGGTTCCCCAAAACTTTTCTTTTATTAGTAATGGATATCATGCAAATGGAAGAAGATGTAATTCTTTGTTGCTTAGATGCCAGGACTTTTCATTTAAAGTGGATGTATCACCTTATAACATTTTTTTACCATAGGTATTATTAGGAAAGCGTTTGTTTTTTACTCTAAGTACTTTAATAGATATTCTATCTTCTGTGCTGTGCACTTCTGCATAATGTGCACAACACAGCTCACCTTCTTCTCCCACCTCCATCCCAGCTGCCCCAGGGAGCGTGTTCACGCTTCCTTCTATGTGCTTTGAATGGCTTCTATAATTATAGCAAGCTCTGGTTAGCATTATACTGAAGTTGAACCTCAGTATTATGTTAACCGGAGCTTGATATAACAATAGAAGCAATTCACAGAACACCGAAGGAAAGCGTGAACGCACTCCCTGGGGAAGCTGGGAGGGAGGTGGGATGAGAATTAGGCAGTGAGCAAGAGCTGTGCCGAAGAATCAGCGTGCTGCATTATGCTGACTGGCACAGCTTGATAATAGAATATCTGTAAAAGTACTTATATTAATAAAAAAAAAACAGCTTTCCTAATAATACTTTAGTAACAAAACCTATGGAAATTTTTTTATAAGGCGATACATTCCCTTTAATGTTCAGCTATAAGGACACTAGGTGGCGCTGTTGGAATTTTTTTTAAACCTTTAAAGGGATAGTAATGGCTGCTTTTAAAGGGATAGTAACACTTCGTTTTAACTTTATTTTATTTTGTAGGCATTAAAAAAACATGAAGAATGATATAAGTCTTATCGCTCAAACCTTTATGGTTTATGAGATATTCACAAGCAAAGTTCCCCTCCCCGCCCCTTTTTCCTAGTGTAAGCCATCTCTTCTCAGATGTGAGTCTGGTTGTATGACAGTACAGATAACAGAAGGGGACAATTTTCTTTGTATGAAAACAATGAAAGCCCTTCCCCCCTTGATAAGTTTTTCAGCTTTTTCCATTATCTTAATTGAAGATTGTCCCTCTCTGCAGTCTACCTGGGCACCTCCCTTCTGATTTGGTTGAACAGGGGGGGGGGATACTTTGTTTGTGAATATCTCTTAAACCATAAAGGTTTCAGAGATAAGACTTATATCATTCTTCATGTTTTTTTAATGCCTACAAAATAAAATAAAGTTAAAATGAAGTATTACTATCCCTTTAAGGAAGTTTAATATTGTAAACTAGTTGAACAGCCTATGTACACGGGCCACAGTGCCAGGCAGCAACGGCCGCGGTGCAGTCATGCACAGTAGAGATAATGGAGTGGGGCGCTCTGAATTCAGACAGCATCTGAATTCGGAGCACCCCGCTCCATTATCAGCTGCAGTGCGGGCAGTCTGTACTGCGCAAGACGGCTTCTGACAAACATACATTAGCGAATTATTATATAGGATAGCATTATTTTGGCTCTGCTGAAGAGCCGCCGGCCAGTCCCAGGACCAGGATCTCAGGCTGTCAGCTAGAGCGCAGATGTCTGCAAAAGGGGCGGGAGCGGAGAACTTTATCAGCGTATATCTCTCACACTATACGTGTTTGAGAGATCGGACTTATATCATTTAATTTATTTTTTAAATATCTGCAATATTAAACTTCCTTAAAAGCAGCCATTACTATCCCTTTTAAGGGCCAGAGCAGTGTGCAACGCATTGCTAAACAATGTATTGCACACCCCTCTGATCCTTAACTTGTTAAAAAAAAAAAAAAAAAGTATATCCGAGTAATGGGAGAACTCTTGTTTTACTCAGCAGGAAAAGCACTACAATATACATATTTTCATAGTAAAGCTTTTTCCTTTATGTCTTACATACAGTTCTGTCATGTCCCTGGTGTCTCACACCTTTCCATAGCCTGCGATTCCACAAACTGATCCCAGTAAATTTACCTCCAGCTGCAGCTCTCTGTTCTTCATTAACGCTTCATTCTTCTCCTGGATCTGCTGGGCACGAATCATGGCCAGATCATAGTTTTCATCTTTTAACTTTTTCAGCTCTTTGTTGAAGTTGTCCCTCTCCTCCTTCATCTTCTGCACCCTCTCCTGGTGTTTCTTCAGTTCGCTGTCTTTCACTTGCAGCTGTCGGATTCTGTCTTCTTTCTCGCAAAGCAAAACGTTTAGCTCCTTGTAATTCTTCCTCTCTTCTTGGATGATCTGTTGCAGTTTCAGCATCTCGTTCATGAGAAGCTGCGTCAGGCTGGACTCACCAGCAGTATCTACAAAGCAAATGTATCCGAAATGTAGTGAGAAAAGGAGCACATGAAATCATTATCCTATATAGGATGTTTGTCAGAAGCCGTCATGCGCAGTACAGACTGCCTGAACTCCCCACGGCTGATACGGAGCAGGGCACTTCAAATTCAGACTGAAGTCCTCTCTGTGCACCTTCCTGGGACCGCTTGGTGAGCAGAGAGGTCTGGGCACCAGCCAAGGCTGCTGGGTGGCATTATGGCCCGTGTACACGGGCTTTTAAACTAGTCTGTAATAAAAGGGGGTTATGTGGATGTATAAAATATGGTCCCATCCCAAGCAAGAAGGGGTTAATCAGGGGTTCTATAAGGGTTTTTTTTTTTTTACAATCCTGTGCAAAATATGTTTCTTATAAGCTTTCTGTGCTTGGTGTACATTAAGTCACATTATGTTACAGCTTCAAGACTGTGGTTGTTGACACTAACCGTGAAACCTGATAGGTTAAAGCATCCTGGTCAGGATGTGATAGAGGGTATAAATAGCTGGGTGCTATAGGGGCTTTTTAAGAGCTCGTCTGATCTGTGAAGGTAACGTCCGTGTCCAGCTGTGTACGTGCAAGATTGAATGGGCGGTGGTCAGTACCATCAGGGGCTCTCTCATACATGCTGAGTTCATCTGTTGATAAGTATTATGATTATTGCTAATGAATTGTGATTTGTTGCAATACCGTGAGTCTGTTTATTTACTTTGGAATCTACAGAATCCTCAAAACAGGGGGTTAAGCACAAAGGCACAGGTGTCCAAATTTCTTTTCTCAACCCCTTAACGACCCTTGATGGTCATAGTACGTCAAGGGTCGATCTGACTGAACGATCCATGACGTACTATGACCGTCATGGAGTTCCGGGCTCCCCCCGTGGCTGCACGCCATTCAGGGAGACCGGAACCGGAAAAAAAAAAAAAAAGACAGAAAGCTCCGCGGACGTTGAGTCGCGTCGCGGCACTGATACCCCGGTCGTTAAGGGGTTAAAGACCAGACTAAGAGAAAAAACATTCAAACAAGGGCCAGGTAGTAAATAATGTTAGTTATCCTTCAATTACATTACACCTCCTAAATAAACCTTTCCACTTACCTTACTATACCCAGAAAATCCTGATGGCCACTTAGAATGTTTCCTTTGCTCCTTGGATCAAGATAACATTGTAAAACATAAATAAATGTTATGTCCATAGAGGCGGACATGAAGGTTAGTAACAGGATCACTCTGCTCACTACATCTAGTAATCTTAACTGATCAATGGCCAGCGGGGTGTGCGGCACACGGCATTCTGCCTGAGTCAGTTTAAAAAAAAACTGCCAGCAGTCATGTCATGTCTGTCTCCATGGACCTGACATCCAGGACTGACTGAGGATGTATCTCTTGAATAGAGACACAAAGGCAAAATTCATAGTGGCCATTAGGCTTCTATGGCCATTATGGGGTAGGTGGTTTAGAGAAATGTGGTCAGGTGGTCAGGGAGGCTGTTCTGGGTGCACAACACATAAATGTGATAGGAAGGAAGGAAAATGTGTAAAAATTACATTTTTAGGTATCTCAATGGCCTGACATTGTACAGTGTTGCTGTTGTTACACCAGCAGCTCTGGCCAATCGACTATAAACCTCCATAGGATGGTGTAGCAACAGCGCTACTGTACAATTTCAGGCCATTGTTGTACTCAGGAGGACACACACTACAATACATATTTTACTATATATTAAGTGTTACTATCCCTTTAAAGGGACAGTAATGTCCCAAAAAAAATATCATTTTGTAGAACTTAAAATGTTCAACCCTATCTCTCAAACCGCTATGGTTTGAGAAATATTCACAGTCAAAGATCCCCCCTCCCTCCCCTATCCCTGACGTCAGCACTGTGCTGACTGCAGGGGAATCCTGTCCGGGGACAAACTGGCAGCTCTGCAGCAGAGCCTCAATCACGTTATTTAAAAATAATTACTTCATTGGAAAGGTCTACAAAGTGTGCCTGGTTTGCAAGCACACTTTGTAGACCATTCCAATGAAGTAATTTGTTTTAAATAACGAGATTGTGGCTCTGCTGAAGAGCCTCCTTCTTGTGTCGGCCGATATGGATCTCCTGCTGTCAGCTGTAAAGCTGACAGTAGGAGAAGGGAAACTTTAGAGGAAAATATCTCTTAAACCCTAGCGGTTTGAGAGATAGGGTTTTTTTTTTTGCATATAACTGAACTTTTTAAGCACTACAAAATGATAAATATTTTTACTGGGACATTACTAACACTTTAACAGGATCACAAATGTTACCCTATATTTGGAAGCCTCCATTTGCAATTCCACAGGGGCCTCAGACAAAGGATCTTAAAACTACTCTGGTTAAAGTGTTAGTAATGTCTGTATTTCCCTAACGCTAATATTGCAGCTATTATACAATGAAACTTAACAACCCCAGTCCCATCTCACAAACCTTTATGGTTTGAGAGATACAGAAGGCTAAAGTTCCCTGCTCGCTCCAGTTTCCCTCCTGTCAGCTGTAAACCTGACAGCAGGATATTCGAGTTGTCTGACTCGAGGCGGGTCTTCAGCGGAGCCAAAACAGCTCAATGTAAAAAGAAATACTTCATCGGAACAGTCCACAAAGTGTGCCTGGTTTGCAGGAACACTTTGTAGGGAGTTCCAATGAAGTATTTCTTTCTACATTGCTCTAGTTCGGCTCTGCTGAAGAGCTGCTTGCTTGTCCCGGGACCAGGAAATCCTGGCGTCGGCTTACAGCTGACGTCAGGGAAAGCGGAAGGTGCAGGGAACTTTAGTTTTCTATATCTCTCAAACCATAAAGGTTTGAGAGATGGGACTGAGGTTGTTTAATTTCATTTTTTAATAGCTGGAATATTAGAGTTAGTAAATATAGATATTACTAACACTTTAAAGAACCACGGCTCAAGCACATCACATGCAAACATTTCTCCCCCAAACCCATATGTGTGTATGCATCTTTATTTATATAGCGCCATACATGTACACAGCACTTTATAGAAGTTGTAACAGTATGATATCAAAAATACAGAACTGTGTCAAGAGCATCAGGCTAAAGTCCGATCATTGCAATATATTTGAGGGGAAAAAGTGCAGCAAAGGAAATTATACATTGGGAAAGGGACCCTGCCCCAATGAGCTTACAATTTATTTAGAAATCATGACAACATACAGAGACAGTAGGTGGAGGATCATGAGTGCATATATACTCTCCTATGCTCCCAACACAGATCCCTTTACATAATGCACTAAAAACGGAGCACACCAACTGCACCATTTGTGACAAACATTCAAACCCATGTTCTGTATGAATTACCAATGATCATGGAGAACACACGTTGTGGCTCTGTTCCAGTTATCTTCTTGTATAGGTGAGGGTAATATAATTCTAAACTCTCCAGGAAGGCTCCATACCCTTTGCACCCAGTTCTCTGGAGAATATCCAGTAACACACCTGTAATGAGAGGATAAAGATGAGACCTGGAACAGGAGTGAGGTCAGTGGACTGGAATCATGTTACTACTGTCCGATCAGACGAGGGTAATGGATGAGGATGGAGATAACCCCACTGGCTAACTACTGTCATAACAACAGGGTCAGTGCAAGGTAAAAGACATCCTAAGGAAAAACATCAGCTTTAGAACACTGGAGAAATCATCTCCACTCTATCACCTGTTCATCACACCTTAGTGCATCTCCCCTGTTGTGTTTTCTATAGTGTTAGGGTATTTTCCTTGTCAGACAACAGTGGATGGGGCTGTACATGGGATAATATAAGCATTGGGGTGTGGTCGCGGGCAGAACTAGGACACATAGGGTGCTTTTCCAGAGATGCAAAATCATCCTCACCCTTCAAATATAGCACCAGATAGGACTCACCGACTTTCCTTTTACGGATAACAAGATTTGGGTTGTTGAAGACCTGCTCCTCGTCATCGCTGTTCAGAACGCGACATTGGCGGAGGTAAGGAGTAATCCTGTTCGGGTCTATGACTGAGATCAGCTTCACACGATAATGCTCCAGCTTGGTCCAGCATACTTCATCCTCTTCCTCCGACATGGTCATATATGGTCTTTCCTAAAATCTGAAAATATGGAATTCCGAACAGTTACACTAGAGGGCGCTGGTTGATACAGGCACAGATAAAACTGAAGATCAGAGAGGAATCAGGATTATAACTCTTTTGGCTAACAATGCAAGGGTGGAGTCTCACATTGCAACAGCTAATAAAGATCTTGCTTTAAAGAAGTAACACCTCCTAATGATAACCCCCTAGTTGCCTTACTATGTCCAGAAAATCCTATTGGCCCTTATGAATATTGCCCTCGTGCCTTTGTTCAAGAGATGACACCTTCCACAAGTCCTGGATGTCAGGTCCATGTAGGCGACCATAACAGTTGCTGGCAACACCACAAAACACAAAATCCAGCTACTGCACTTTTTCATCTTAACCCTTTTATGGACACCCCATGCAATGTGCAGTAAGCAAAGTTGAGGTCCTGTTGGCAACTGTCATGTCTGCCTCCATAAACCAATGTCCCCTCTGGGATTTCTGTTGTTTTGATCCTAGACTGTTCTAATATGTTTAACCCTTTGAATGCCAGATGGGTACACAACGCATTGCAAAGCAATGCGTTGTGTACCCCTCTGGCGCTCAGAGGGTTAGATGAGGAGTTTTAACCCAATAAATGCTAGATATCTAACGTTCAAGGGATTAAAAGTCCAAATGAAATCAAAGGGAAATTTTATTTGTGCCCCAAGCGGCAGTTGGTCTGCTCAAGAACTACAGCTCTTTCCTTAGCCTCACTGACAAACATAACTACATGTCCACTCACACACACCAATACACATACACACTGGAGTGCCCACACACACACAGCTCCCGAATACGTAAGCAATTCCATCTTATGTAACCATTGCTTTTTCTACCACCACTTTCAGGTTACTGAACTTGAAAGACTCAGATGTCACTAACATCTGCCCTAGTCGACTAAAGATTTCTTTTAATAACAAAGCGACCAAAACACATTCAGCGCTACGACCGCTAGATACTAAAACAAAGTATCTCCAAATGGGGCCCCTGGTCTGCAGATACAATGGTGCTTAGGGCCTTACACACAAAAGAAAAGAGCAATTCTGGATAAAACCAGTTGCACGTGCTGATTTAAAATTTCCCTTTCAGTGCCGGGGGTGCATGAAACACATTGGCACTGAAAGGGTCAGTTCAAATGGGGCTTGAATGAAAGAGAGTTCTCTAATGTGCTAGAGTGCTCTTTGGCTTGGATGGGGTCAAAGATTTTATTTAAATCAGTAGGAGCTTGGGGGGGGGGTTGTCCAGCTGTCAACCACATCACCCTGACAATAGGATCAGTGGTTTAAAGGGATAGTAATGTTTCAAAATAAAAGCAGCACCGATTATTTGTTATAGTTTTTGGGCCATGTAGCGCTGTATTATCACTATCTATGATGTGTAGTTCAATAGTAGTTGAATGATAAGGTGTCCCCCTTCCGGCCCTCTTACCTATTGTAGAGCTGCACAGCAAGATCGTCCGGATGGATCACAGAGAGGGACAATCTTCAGTGAGCATAAGGAAAAACCTGTCAAGGGGGTCAGGGTTTTCCTTATGATCACAGTAAGAAGATTGTCCTTTGCTGTGATCTGTCCGATCAAGAGACCAGATTCCACATCTGAGGGGGAGTCGGCTTACACTAGGTAAAAGGGGCGGGAGGGGGATAATTTATCATTCAATTACTCTGGAACTACACATCGTAGAGAATAACAATACCGCTCTACATGGCCCAGAAACTATAAAGAATAATTGGAGCTGCATTTATTTTGAAACATTACTATCTCTTTAATGCAGGAGAAAGGTGAATTCAGAACATGAGTGACAGGACTGTGCAAGGGGAATGGTATAATTCTGTGTTCCATGTGAAAGAACGCTAGAATGGAAAATAAGGTGAAATACATTCCTTCCTTTGTGTTTTTAAGTATTTGTACAGACACCTCTATTTTTAGCATATTTTTGTACTTTCTGACAGCAATATTACAGATTGTTGGCAACCCTGGGGGTCAACTATTTGCATGCCGGGGATGCCAAATGCATTGCAAAGAATTTAATGGCAGATAAGAACCATTTGGCCCATTTTCCTACTGTAAAAACATCAAATCCTTATTTGTTCCTTGGTCTTGTCTTGTGTTCACGACAGCCCTATGCCTATTCCATGCATGGTTACATTCCCACACTGTATTAACCTCTACCACTTCTGCTGGTAGGCTATTTCACTTATCTACTACCCTCTCAGTGAAGTAAAACTTTCTTACATTACGTCTAAACCTCTGTCCCTCTATTTTTAGACTATGGCCTCTTGTCCTAACATTTTGACTCCTTTGAAATGTACTTCCCCCTGCACTTTGCTGAATCCCTTCATGTATTTGAAATGTATCTATAATATTCCCCTCTCTCTTCTCTCCTCCAAGCTATACATGGTCAGATCCTTTAGTCTATCCTGATATTTATTTTCCTGTAAACCAGTCACCATTTTAATAGCCCTTCTCTGAATTTTCTCTAGAAGGGCTATTAACAGAAAGGGTTAAGAAGAGAACACTTCCTGCCCCACTCCAACGTGATTTATATATAGTGGTATTGAAAGTAACAATGTGCAATATCCTTGCCACTTCTGCAATAATATGAGTAATGAAGCAAACGCCCTGAACGGCCCTCTCTCCTTTTTTGGCCATCCGCTTCCTAAACCAACCCCTAAATCATGAGGGGGGTTACAAGACACCTGGCGCACGAACTTGCAGACACCTTCAGCTGCACATAATACACAACTGTTTCCTCATTTCTTTTTTTACTCATATTTTTATCTAAACTCAGATGTATTTTTACTTTTTTTTCCCTTTTTGCCTTTTAAATAATCTTTCTTAAACCACAATTTCTTCTTTTTCTTTACATTTTTCTCGTCACTCAGTGGGGACCAGTGGAGCATGAAATGCATTGTTCCACCATGCGTTGCACACTCCTCTGGTTCTCAGTGGGTTCATTTATTTTAACCTTTTCTTTCTTATTTAATTTATTGATTTTGTTTTATTGTATCTAAACTCATTTCTTTTTTTTCTTTTTTTTTTTTATATAAACTTGTTCAAACTATGTTTTTTCATTTAACGTTTATAGTACAGCTGTCACTTTGTAACGAGTAGGCGATTTTGACAGAAGCATCAAGAGCCAACTATATGTATGTTAGGCATATAGCTTGATTTTATTGTCAGTTAGTGCAAGTCTTCCAGGCACACCTGAAGGACTCAAACATAGCTCTGCATTACCAACTGTTACTTCTTTCCAGGAAGTACGAGCTAAGTTGCATAAAATGACAAATAAATTATTACTGATCCTATAAATGGCTACTGCACTTGACATAATAATCAAGGAGCTGTATTATGTTACTAGTGAGAAATTATCACTAGATTTTATATCTGTAATTTCTATTAACTGTTCAAATGACAGAGGGGTGCCCAACGCGTTTCAGATGAATACATTGGACTTCCCTCTGATGTATACTGACAAATTATTCATAGATTTAGCATGGGACATAGAATAAGGTGACCCATTGTGTTAAAACACACACACACACACACACACACACACACACACACACACACACGCACGCACGCACGCACGCACGCACGCACGCACGCACGCACGCACGCACACACACACACAGGCACACACAAAAGACTTGATAAGAGGGACTAACGTGGAGCAATTATGGGGCAAACCAACTGCTCCATTTGGAAGAATTAAATACTCCCTTGATTTGCAATGCATTGGAGGCCTATCCAGCATTCAAGGGGTTAAAAGGCAAATTTAAAGGGACACTAATGTCCAGTAAAAATTATACTTGTTTTATAGAAGTTTAAAAAGTAAGTTATTTGGCACAAATCCTATCTCTCAAACCTTTATGGTTTGAGAGATATTTGTATGTAACGTTTCCCCCTCCCTCCCCTTTTCCTAACGTCAGCATCTAGCTGACAGTAGGAGATCCCGGTCCGGGGACCAGCCAGCGGCTTTTCAGCAGAGCCGAAATCGTGTTATTTAAAAAGAATTACTCCTCGAGTCGCACAACGAATCTCCTGCTGTCAGCTTTACAGCCGACAGCAGCAAAAGGGAAATGTTACATGGAATATCTCTCAAACCATAGCGGTTTGAGAGATAGGATTTGTTTCAAATAACTTATTTTTTAAACCTCTACAAAACAAGCATATTTTTATATGGGACATTGCTGTCCCTTTAAATCAGTACGTAGTTTAATTTGTCTCCTAGAGTGCGGTTGCTTTACTCCAGTTTTCTTTTATGAATAAGGCCCTTCATCTCTGTACATATTACCCAAAAGAGTTTACGAAATTGCCTCCCAGCAGAGGTGGCACTAGTTATTACAGTAACAGACTTTTTTTTTCTTTAGATTGAGACATATGTTCTGTCTAACCTAAATATGTATGAAGGACAGAGGCTCATATTTAACCCTTTGAGTTCCAGAGGGGTGCGCAAAGCATTGCCAAGCAATACATTGCATATCCCTCTGGCACTCAACGGTTAAAAAAAAAAACCTGAAGTTATTCTGGAGTACACCAACTGCACCACAGGGGACAAACACAAATTCCCTCCATCATTGATCATTCCGATGAATAAAAAGGCAGAAAAGAACGAGAATGTTCTTCTCTGTCATCAAAGTGTGAGATACGATGTTTCTAAAAAAAGAAGACAAAATCCAGATCAGCATCTAAAGGGGAAATGTCACTTCGGCAGTTCCCCTTTGGCAGGTCTGGGTCTGTAGGAACAGATGTGCTCATGTAGTCTGGGCTGCATTGTGCATGTCAGATGAATTGCTATACCACTGGTTTATTGTGGTTGTGTAATCCACTGGTTTCACAAGAAATCTTCATGGAAACCTAAGAACTAAACATCTAAACATCAAAACATAGAATTTGGTAGCAGATAAGAACCATTCGGCCCATCTAGTCTGCCCATTTTTCCTACTATAAAAACCTCAACTTATTTGGTCCTTGGTCTTGTCTTAAGTTCAGAACAGCCTTATTCCTGACCCATGCATGTTTATATTCCTTCACTGTATTAACCTCTACAACTCCTGCTGGTAGGCTATTCCACTTATCTAACACCTTCTCTGTGAAGTAAAACTCAACCCCTTGGATGATACAGAGGTTCCCAGCACATTGCTTTACAGTGTGTTGGAGACAACTCTGTTATGGTTCTCAAGCAAGACAAGGAGTCAGATGGTATAGTTAAAATCACCTTTATTTTTGGATAATAAATAATAGGCAATAAATTAATATACTATAAGCAGAGGGTGACTGGAGAGACTAGCGACTCTATCAGAAATAGGAGCCTGCCGACGGGCCAACCACGTCTGCTGGAGACTAGGTCGAAGCCAACTGGTAGTCTCGGGGTATTAGGTGGAACGCACACAGAACCTACAGTCTCCTGAAATATAGCAACAAGGGAGACTACTGACTCACGCCTGCAGTCAGTAAGGAAGAGCTTTACTCCAATAAGGATGTCAACAATGGAGACTACTGACTCACGCCTGCAGTCAGTAAGGAAGAGCTTGTCTCCAATCAGGATGTCAACAATGGAGACTACTGACTGACGCCTGCAGTCAGTAAGGTCGGAGTCTGCCAGAGCCCCAGGTCTGTACCAGGATGAATGTCTGTGGGGAACAGAGCCACACAGCGAAGTGAACAGACAGAGCGACAAGTCAGCACCAGCTAGGATAGTCAGACAAGCCAGGTACATACATGGAGTGGTCAGTCAGCCAGAGCCACAGGTCTGCACCATACTGGTTGTCTAATGACAAAGGAGCGCACAAGTAGAATGGTCAGACAGAGCCACAGGTCAGCACCAGAATGGATAGTCAGACAAGCTAGGTCATATACAGGATACAGGAGCAACAGGAACTAGAACTGCACTGAACACCAATGTAAGGGTCATGATACACAGGCCCAGAGAGGTTTATAAAGGAGTAGGAGAAGGCGGGACCAATTAGGTCCCCCAGGTTGGGCCTATAACAGGTGTCCAGGCAAGTGCCTGATTCATGATGCCAGTAACAAGAAACATACGCGACCAGGCCGCAGGCAAAAGGGACGCAGCTAGTGACGCTGGAGATTCCGTCCAGAACCCTGCTCCTGGCCGAATGGCAAAGGCCGAGGTAAGGCACTGTGACAAACTCTAATGCAAACAGTTAAAATAGCATGAATATCAATATATCAGAATTTGTATTTGGGCCGTTAACTTAAAGGGGATCTATCCCCCCTATGCAAGTGTGTTAAAGTGATAGTAATGTTTCACAAAAACAGCAGCTCCAATTAATCTTCATAGTATTTGAGCCATAGAGAGTGTTATTTCATTATTGTGAGCGTTGTAGTTCAAGAGTAATTGAATGATAAAGTTTCCCCCTCCCATCCCGTTTACCTAATGTAAGCCCCCTCTCCTCAGATGTGGAATGCAGTCTATAAACCAGACAGCTCACATCAAGGGTGAATATTCTACTGTGAGAACAATGAAAACCCTGCCCCCCTTGACAGGTTTTTCAGCTTTTTCCCCTTATCTTAATTGAAGATTGTCCCTCTCTGCAATCTACCTGGACACTCCCTGCTGCTCTTAGCTGAGCAGTGTTATATCAGTAGAAGGGGCGGGAGGAGGATACTTTATTATTCAATTACTCTTGAACTACAACTCTGACAGAATTGAAATAACACTCTCCAAGGCCCAAATACTATGAAGATAGTATTTGCTTTTATTATGAAACATTACTATCCCTTTAAGTGTTAGCTTATATAGCGACTAGGTGGATTTCTTTATTAATTTTTTTTTAACCCTATTTGGCCAGAAATGAAAGCTTAAAGGGTGCATTTCCGGACAGACTGCTGTTACCAGCTCTATAACCACAGTCTGTCACTCTGTCTCTGCTCCCCTCCCTCTATCCAGCCTCCTCCAATGATGGAGGCTTTCTGTCTGCAAGCTGGAGAGATCTCATTGGCTAGATATCGATCTCTGCCAATGAGATCGCTCCAGCATACAGACAGAAAGCCTCTGTCATTGGAAGAGGCTGGACAGAGGAAGGGGAGCAGAGGCAGAGTGACAGACTGCGGTACAGAGCAGGTAACTGCAGTCTGTCCGGAAGTGCACTCTTTAAACTTTCATTTCCGGCCAAATAGGGTTATTTAAAAAAAAAAAAAAATATATATATATATATATATATATATATATAATAATAATAATAAAAGAAATCCACCTAGCCGCTATATAATCTAACATTTAACACACACTTGTATAGGGGTGATAGATTCCCTTTAAAGAAACCATAAACTATTTTAATTAAAAAAAAAAAAAAAAAAAAAAAAAAAAAAACATACATTGCAGGGTTCTTCCTTCTGTTAAATAAGGTCACATCCACTGCGGCGAGATGCCCATTTCTAGTGTCATTACAGTTTAAACTGTTGTATTTTTACATTAACAGTGCCCTCAGGTAGCCATATTTCAGATAGCTATTTTGTTGTACTTCATGGGACAAGCGAGTCACTGACAAACAGTTCTCCATAGAATGTGACAGAAACTGCTAAGTCACTTCCTGTCAGTTTAAACTTCTAGGAAGTACTCATTCTGTTACTTCCTCACAATTTTAACTGTTTTCATTTTTGGGCAAAACAACTGACAGTGGTGGGGGTATCCTTGTTTTAATCAGCAGACAAAGCCCTATAACTGACAGGTTTTCATCTAAAAAGTTTACTGCCCCTTTAAAGGACATTATCATCATTATAACTGCTTATTTCTTAAAGTGGAAATAACATATCATAAAAAATTAGGTGATTTTAAACAAGCTTTCAAAATTTCACAAAAACACACACGCGTGTATGTATATACTAGCCATTCATTATTTAAAACTGTAATTTACAAGATATTTAGCTTTAGTTATTTTATCAGTTTATGTAAATTAAGCAATGCTGGCTAGCACTGCCCGGTGTGTCAGATATAAACATTCCACTCTCTCTCACAACTGCCACTTCCTACCAGGAAGTACTGGCTAATTTGCATAAAATTAACAAATTCATAACGCTTATAAATTATAATTTTAAATTAAAAACAGCTAACATATATAGGTAATTTTGAAAGTGCTTTAAAATCCATCCAAGTCATCATGCAGTTCCACTTAAAGCACAATGAACAATAAGGAAATCAACAACATTGTTTTTAGGATATAGGGTCTCTTTAAACAAAGAATGCGCGACTGATGTCACAGTAAGCATAAACAATAGTCTATACTGTATAAATTATCATGCGTCTGCCAACTGAGGACTTTAACCCGAGAGGTAATAAAAGTCTCCTGTTTTTATAAGTATGAACTTTTCTTTTTAAACAGTCTGTAATAAGTCACTTCTAATTTAAACAGGGCTGTTAACCCTTTGCATTTTAGATAATTTCCAATGCGCCATCCAATGCAACGTGTTGATTCCTCTCAGGCACTTTGAGGGTTACACTCCCAATTTAAATCAATGAGAATGGGGGGGGGGGGGAGATGGGGTATTTGTCACCAGTGGTGCAGTTGGTTTGCTTCAAAATCACTACTATTTTGCCTCTCAAATATGGCCTTAATTGTGCCACTCCCAGAATCTGAGTGCACACACACACACTCACTCTCCTCCTTTAGAAGGGCCCGACAAGTCACGTATCACCTGGCAATAACCACAAACTGCACATTCTACATATTCTTTGTAGGATAAAATGGTTAATAAATTAGGCAATTAATTGTATCACTTGTTTTTCATTTTATGACTGTTCATCTGGCCTATGTCTGAACTGTCACGTAAAATAAAAAGGTTAACGTCTCAAATGGAAATGTCCCTATTTTGCACCCAGTGCACTGATAATTTACTATTTGTAGATGGCATGTTTAGGCAGAAGGAAGATTGTTTCAAATATATGAAATACAGTCTGTGATCGCTGTTGTATTTTTGTATTCAGGAAAGAGGTGCAGTTCTTGAGCAAACCAACTGTACCATAGGGGGACAAATGCAAATTTGCAAATAATTAACCCTTTGAGCGCCAGGGGGTATGCAACGCATTGCTCTGCAATGCGTTGCATACCCCTTTGGCACTCAAAGGGTTAGAGCAGGGGCATCCAAGATTTTTTCAGCCGTGGGCCACATTATCAGAAAGACATAAGTGTGAGGGTCGCATTATTTATTTTTTTATAATAACAATGGTGAATTATTGTCTGTCATTCAAAAATACTGATTTATTTATTTACTGATCAAGACAATACTAATATTTAACAGAAATTTATTCTTGAACTGTGCATTACTGGGTAGCACGAGTTGAGGTCTTCCTGGCCTACTACATAAGTATAAAAATATTTTTTTTTCCAAAATCTCAGGTGGGTCGCACCCTGGAGTCACACGTTGGACGCCCCTGATTTAGAGATTTAGTTAGCATTTAAAGTTTTGAAAGCCACATTTCAATCATTAGGCGGTTTTTGGTTGTTCCTAATGTTGCAGTTGATTTGCTGCAGAATTGTACTGCTGCTTCTTTGTGTGTAAGGCACACCGGACCAATACAATCCTAAATGCAATGATCCAGTCAACGGCTGGCTCACACTGGGGTCAGCCAATGCTCTATGGCTCTCGTTCACAAGGGTTGAATGTCTGCCCAGCAGCAGAGATGGATTAAGGTTCCATAGGGCCCTAAGCAAGGTACCAGTTTGGGGCCCCACATGTCTTGAGCTGGTGCTTCTGACACAGAGTTCTGCTAGCAGAATTGGCATTGTGGCTCTAATGTAACTGTGAGTAACTGGATGATACTAGTCTCTTTCAACATAAAGGACAAATGACACAGGATATTAGCAGCAGAACCAGCAGGGCCTTGGTCTGTGACCCATAACTTGCAGCCAGGGCCCCTCATATTGCCATGGGTAATAGGCACTAGCCTAGGTTGCCATAATTGATGATTCGGCTCTGCCCAGTAGTGCACTTGTGGTGCATGCCAACATGCTCCGATTGCCAGTGTGATCAACCGTATCAGCGCTACATGGTACTGACGGGAAGCTTTCAGGACTTATCAGTAAAGGGGAAGCCTGACACAGCTGGTCTGTAGAGGTGCAAGGGCAACCAGAAATGTATGTGTCTGTCCTCCCTGGCTGACATCTGGGTAGTGCTATTTTCAGGAGCAGTAAAACATGATAATTATTTATAATATCCCTGTTAACGTCTCTGAGGGCAGAGTAAAACGAATCCAGGCGCAGCAATAATAGAATACGGGAACAGCCGAGCCCATAAAACTGTGAACTAAAAAAGGAGACCTGTTCCATCACGCTAACACTATCTGACCTGGCAATTGTGTTTGTGACCCAAATACCAGAGGTCATATGCACACAGCCTGTCTGCATAGATCCTTACGTTCAGTCCAAAACTGCAGTAATTCTGGAGCAGATCAACTGAACCATGTGAATTCCCAAAACTTCCACTAAATTAAATGAGATTTTAACCCCTTAAAGGGGAACTACCACCCCGCAATAACTTAACCTGCATTCATTCTTTATCTGGCGACTAGCTGCTTAGTAGCGCTAGTCGCCAGAAATATTACCTGGTTCCAAAGATTTTGCCATTTTTCCGATGCTCACAGGAGCAGGAAGCACGGACATCTCGTCACAGTGACATCCGTGCGCCTGCGCTGTCAGTCCCTTTTTGGTAGCAGCTAGTCGCCAGATGAAGAATGAATGCAGGTTAAGTTATTGCGGGGTGGTAGCTCCCCTTTAAATGTCCATCGCAATGCACTGAAGACTTCTCTTGCACTCAAATGGTTAAAAGCCCCATTTAAATCAATGGTGAGTTTTATTTACTCCCTGTACGACAGTTGGTTTGACCCAAAATTATTCCAATTTTTTTTTTTTTTTTTTTTTTAACATGGACTGTATAAAGCAAGATAGAGAGGTTCAATTCTTGGGCAAACATACTGCACTATAGGCGCAAAATGAAATTTCCCCAAATTCCCATTAATTAAAATGGTAATTTTAACCTCTTGAATGCTTGAGACCTGTTTAACCAGTGCACAGCCATTAAATCGGTGGGAATTTTCATTTGTTCCCTGTGGTTCAGTTGGTTTGTGCCAAAATTGCTCCCTTGTACCTTAACCCTTTGAGTGTCAGAGGGGTACGCAAGTATTGCTTTGCAATGCATTGCGTACCCCTCTGGCACTCAAAGGGTTAATGAATAAGGCTTTTATCAATATGCATGTTAAAGGGATAGTAATACTTAAAATGTAAAAAAAACATATGTTGTAGGGTTTATCCCCCTGAGTAAAACAAGAGTACTCCCACTGCTGAAAGGTGTTTCATTCAAAAGTTATTAATTTTCAAAGTTGAATTTTTTAGGTGCAATATCACAGTGGCCTGAAATTGTACAGTGGCGCAGCTCTGGTCCCGGGACCATAAATCTCCATAGGATGGTGTAGCAACAGCGCCACTGTACAATTTCAGGCCACTGTGATATTGCACCTAAAAAATTCAACTTTGAAAATTAATAATGAATGAATTGAATGAAACACCTTTCAGCAGTGGGAGTTCTCTTGTTTTACCCAGGGGGATAAACACTACAACATATTTTTTTTTTTACATTTTAAGTATTACTATCCCTTTAAGTGAAGCAATAGCTATTTTTTGAATCCTATATCTTTATTGAGCTATTAGTGACTGTGCATGTTTTCATGTAACAAACATACAAACGCCTTGATGCTGAATAGCATACGGCAGTACATTAACAGTCAGATGAGGGCTAGCTGATTTGCAAAAAAGATGAACAACCTCCAATCCTCTCACAGTGGACATTTTAGCCTCATCCACTTTCTGAAACACATTTTCTTATCTGGGAACTCTCCAAATCTGACTCACAGAATCCATTTCCTACACTTAATGTATCAGGTTGGGGACAGATAGATTCTCAGGGATCAGTGAGTTCTCCTATAAACCCACCCACTTCACACTACCAGTTCTGGCAACACTCCACCCTGTTCTTCCCACTATATGTGCATTTTACGGGCAAACCCTGCCACCCTCCTACCAATCCCGCCTACCCTTACCCCACACCCATTATGATTCAAACTGCATAATTCAGACACTCTCACAGCTAGACCTTAGTGGGTATATCTGGAGATTTGGGACAAGATGTTCCCCGGTATGCACATTTGCAAAAAAAAACAAAAAAAAACAACAAAACAAATGTTCACTAATTAAAAAAAAATGTACAGTTTGTTAACATTTTGGTGATAAAACATTTTCCATCCAAACAACACTGTAAATAGTGAATGCTTCTCTCTATTGCATTCCGTCCTTAGTGAAAACATTTCCATGGACACTTTTCTCTGAACTGTCACATGTCACAACATCTCTGATAGTATATATATAGTATAGCGTGGCACAATTTTAACAGAAAATCTTGAACAGACTTAACCCTTTGAGTGCCAGAGATGTATCCAACCAACTGCATTGTGTTAGATACCTCTCTGGCACTCAAAGGGTTAAAACTGAATTTGAACAGCAAAATATACATCACCAATACCTAAAACTACATTAAAGGGGATGTTTCACCCCTTCACAACTCTGCCTAAATCATTTCATTATATATTATAAATAATGAGAAGAGTAAACATTAAAAAAAAACTAAACAAAAAACTTGTTTGGAGAAATTTAACCCCTTTAGGACCAGCGGTCCCGGGGCGTGCCGTCCCTTAAGGATCACATAGGAAACTTTGACGTGCCGTCCCACATGACTGATCACGTGGGGCGGCACGTCAAACGGGGCAATGGAAGAGATCGCTCCGGTCTTGGAGCGCGGTGAGTAAAAGTACGGGACGTGCCAGGACCGTCACTGGTCCTTAAGTGCCGGACCAGCGTGACGGTCCTGCCACATCAATGGTCCTTAAGGGGTTAAAGAATATATGCAGCTCTGTGCCCACTTCTGGGCAGACTGCGTTTAACTGATCTGTACCGCAGTCTGAAGCTTCTATCCAGCCTCCTCCGATGACAGAGACTTCTGTTTGTAAGCTGGAGCGCTCTCATTGGCCAGAAATCAATCTCTGCCAATGAGAGAGATCCAGCTTACAGACAGACAGCCTCCATCATCGGAGGAGGCTGGATAGAAGCGTCAGACTGCGGCACAGATCAGTTAAACACAGTCTGCCCAGAAGTGAGTACAGAGCTGCATTTATTCTTTAACCCCTTAGGGACCCTTGACGTACCAGGACCGTCAAGGGTAAACTTTCTTGAAAGACCCTTGACGGTCCTGGTACGTCACGTACATTTTACTTACAGCGCTCTTCCGGGAGCGCTGTAAGTAAAAATGGGGCATGAAATAGACCGCTCCAAGATCGGAGCGATCTATTTCAAGCCCCATAATGACGCGCCGATACACGTGACAGGTCACGTGTACCGGCCCGTCAACGTGCCCCTATGCGGACGTTATGGGACGGAAATGTCCCATAATGTCCGGTCCTTAAGGGGTTAAATTTCTCTGAACAAGTGTTTTGGTTTTTTTTAAATGTTTACTCTTCTCATTATTTATAATATATAACGAAACGATTTAGGATAAAAGTTGTGAAGGGGTGAAACATCCTCTTTAAGTCTTATAAATAAGCAATAGTAACAAGTGAGGAACGTTTAATGACAAGCGCATGGAATATGGGGGTTGAGACTCAATTTTAAAACCAGGGACAAAAAACAGGCACAACAGGATCCAGAGGCAGGAAGAAAAAACTAGGGACGGTCCCCGTGAATCAAGGACAGTTGGCTGGTATGTGTTAGATTTAAAAAAAAAAAAAAAAAAAAAAAAAAAAAAACACAGCAGATCCACATGTCCTTATGTCTAAACACAATTCTGGAACAAACCAACTGCACCAATGTGATAGAAAGAGGGGTTCAACGCTCCACTGAAATCAATAGGAGATCTGGAATCCTTTCTTTCCATATTATATTTATACACAAGATCCATCATTTTAGTAATATTGATTCTTTGAAAGTCTTTTTAAATGCAGCACAGAATGCTACTAAAGGACTGTACTGCCCTGGCAAGCTAGTTAGCATAGCATGCCACATTGAGAGCTTAATTAGCATATAGTGCTGCACTTCAAAATACACCTTTCCAGAAATAAATGTATGATTGGCCCCCAGGAAATCAGGAAGATGTGGGCCAACCTGATTGTAAGGGTTCACAGCCAGGAAGTGACCCGGGCTAGTGGGTTTACGGGGTTCTGGGATAGGGGTT
The DNA here is from genome assembly GCA_037306005.1 of Rhinophrynus dorsalis. Lineage (NCBI taxonomy): Eukaryota > Metazoa > Chordata > Amphibia > Anura > Rhinophrynidae > Rhinophrynus > Rhinophrynus dorsalis. The sequence continues at coordinate 54,079,819 of CM074726.1, read as the reverse complement.
AAAGGGGGAAATGCAGATCTTTACACTTCTTTTTGTGGTTGGAACATTTGTCTGTCAGATCTCTCTCTGTGTTAGTGGTGTGGGGACTGTGGGATCTGTTGGTTTGGGGGTATGTTTGCCTTAATCTTTCTAATCCTCCCACTTCCTTTTTCACTTTTTTGTAACCCTTTCAGTGCCAGAGGATTATCCAGTGCATTACTGTGCAGCAATATATTGGTCACCCCACTGGCACTCAAATGGTTAACCCTTTGAGTGGCAGAGTAATGCATTCCATTCCACTCTGGCACTCAAACAGTTAAGTTCAAGATGGTTATGCTGTATTATGTAGCTGTTTGGGAAGATTCTGTTTAGTATTGTCAGTGTAGTTTAGAAAGGCTTAGGTAGTTTTCTGTGTTACGTAGGCTGTATTAATGTGATGTATATGCCTTTTATTTTCTTAATAAAGTTATCATGGTGAGTTGATCGGTTCCCATAGCCAGCGTGGGGAATTATGGTGACCTGCCTGCATTTGGGAAGGTAGACTCAGGTTTGGCCTTGACTAAATTCGAGTAAATATGCTCAGCATATGTGACAGCCATGGTTACGAGTACACCAGGCCTATCGTAGTTTGATGACTTGATGCCAACAATGGTTGTTATACTGAGGGTTAAGTATATCCTTAAGTTAGCAGTTTTTAATTAAGGTGGCATGGGCCACCAGTTAATCTAAGATTACCTTTGTCACCTCTACCATTGTAGCGTGTCATTTGTTTGTTAATACACAAGGGTGGGGTAATTTTCTCTTAGAGGGAATATGGATGGTTGACATCTTATGGTCTAAAATCTAAAACTATGTATCTACTGGTATTTTGGCTAACATAACACATCCGGCAGTTTTGAATGCAGATTTGAACTCAAGGTGAACGGTCCACTTTATGCACACCTTATGATGATGCATGATCAGATGTACAACAGAAGAAAAGGCTGTCAAGCTAGTACTTCTAGTTTCTATCCTGAGCAGACCATTAACTCTTTAAGGATCAGAGTGGTGCTCCACACGTGTGTTTGTGTGTGTGAGATCAAGTGCTTCCACCAAGTTATTTTGTTCCTAAATATTCCTTCTAATACTGTTTATGTTTGATCCATGTAGTCTGCAAAATATGGCAGATGTAATAGTAAAAAAAAAAAATAAAAAAATCCATAAACCTGATTCCAGCTCGAGGACTCCAGTGACTAGGGTTGCCATCTTTTCCTCAAAAAATACCGGCCATGGCATTCCCTCCATAGACTTAACATTGTACAGAAGCCAATTTTTTACCGGCCTGCCAGCAAAATAACGGCTGGGTGGCAACCCTAACAGTGACAGCTGTATGCAAACAGCACACTGACCTGCTTCTGAAACCCTGACTCACCCGCTGCACAGAACACAGAAATCAGTTCTCTGACTGTGACAGCTTCCCGCAGGTTACTCCTTATCTTAACTCCTTCCATGCCTTGGAAGGCTCAAACATATAGCTTTGCAATGTGTAGCAGACCTCTAGCATCCAAAAGGTTAAAAAGCACTATATAAATAATGTATTTGTTCCCTGTGGTGCAGCTGGTTTGAGACAAAATTGATCCACTGCTGTCTTTAGGCCTAGTTCAAATGAACGACTCTAGCAGCAAGTTGCTATAAAACGGATTGCAGTTGTAAAAGTCACCCATTCCAATTACATATGGAAAACAATCATAGTTACAACATAATTGCTGCATCAAAGGCCTACGATGCATTCCACCCAAGTAAGCTGGTTATTTTCCATGCCGGGAGATTTCACTGCATATACAGCTAAGTGATTACAATGCAAACAGGATTGGAAGTCGCTTTCACGAAAATTCCCAACATTCTGAGCAATCCAGCAGCCTAAAATACAACCAACCACCCAGAGTTTGAATCTCTGAATGGCCTGCGTTTGTCTATAAGAACTCCTTAGCAGTGGGAGTACCCTTGTTGTACTCAACAGGAAAAGCCTCTGTTCCTTGATGCACTTCTGCTTTTCTGTCTGTCTGTATGTCATAGGAAACCTCATTGCCATAAGTACAGAGCTGTCTCCTATCCACCCCCTGAATTATGTAATGTTTCTGTACCCGAAGTCCTTCTCCTTGAGCAATTCACACCAATTAAATGTTCAACCTGACATTTTTCAACAAGCTTTCCGTCACCTTGTTATGAAACTGGTTTAGTAACTCTTTCAGCATGTTTACAACTCCGCCCAGAGCACCCTAATGCATTTTTCCTAAAATAGAGTCTGATATACCACCTTGGCACTCTGGGGGTTAAACTCTTCTAATAACATCCTTTCACTGACCTTAATCTGGGCATCGAATCCTAATGTCCACTACGAATCAATTATCTGTGAATTGGTTCTCCAAAATTAATCTTTAATTCGTTCTAAATATATCCATGGAGGCAGACATGATTATTTGTTGCAGGATTCCAGGAACCCAAACTCCTCCCACTAACATGTTCATAGGAAGGAAGACTAGAGTGGGAGGAGTTTGATCTTCAGAAGCCAGAACTGAATCATAGTGGGTAAGTGAAGGTCTTCGATTAAGTAGTGTCATTATTGCTTTAACTCTTTTGTAAGCTAGTTAACACCCCCTTGTCAATGCGTTCACCCCTGTGTCCCTTAAATAATTAATAATGAAGTCTATGAGTACATGATTTTTAAATGGATATGAACTATCTGTTAACCTTTTGCGTGCCAGAGAGGTATCCGATACATGGCGCTCAAAAGGTTAAGTTTACCGTCATTTAATGATCTTGTGAAGCTCTGTGTACATTAACCTTTTGAGTGCCAGAGGAGTAGGCAATGCATTGCTTACCTCTGTGGCACTCAAAGGGTTAACAGTATGAATACCAGTTTGGTGCTGAAATCACTGCTTGGCAATGGGATACACATTCATATCTCATTCCAAGGGTCAAATGCACTATAGCTATATTTATATACACTTACTATATATTGACTAAACATATCAAGCGCTTAGTCTTATCACTGAAAGCTATGAAATAAGCATTGAGAAACGTCAGCGTTTGTTTACAATACAAGTGTACATTTTAATGGGAGCTGAGGTCGCCAGCAGCAGGAGCCGTAACAGGCGACTACCATTGCTTTTGTCTATGATCGCACATTGTGGAAAAAAAGACAGACATACATTTTAGGACTTATATCCAAAGAAAAGTGGAATAATTCTAGGACAAGCCACCTGCATCATCCCACAGAGAGGGCACATGCGCTGCAACCAGGCATATACCAATGACAAGATTTGCAACATGAAGGAGGGGGGCTTAATTGGTTGGGTGGGGCTTATCATTGTGCTGGGAATGGGCAGAACAGGGTGGGAAATAGAAGAAGTAGGGCAGGAAGTAGGTGGAACAGGGTGGGAAGTATGAGAAGTGGGTGGAAAGTGAGCGGAACAGGGTGGCAAGGAGGAGGAGAAGTGGACAAAAGTGATGGAACATGGTGGGAAGGAGGAGAAGTGGGCGATGAAGGATAAAAGGAGAAGGAATGGGCAGAGTTTCACAGGAAACTCACCACCGCTGGAGAATCAGCCTCTGTCCCCGAAGACCCGGTAATTAACTCCAAAAAATGGAATCTCCCAGGCAAACCCGGAGAGTTCCCAGGTATGTTCATAGGCAATACAAAATTCTCAATCCTCATTGATTTAAAATAGGATTTTAGTCTTACCTGTTAAATCCTTTTCTTTTAGTCCATACAGGTTACTGGTAACTTTGGGGTAGGTGATCAGCCCCTTTAAATAGGCAGGAAAAATTCTGAGAAGTGACTGCTGGGTGGAGCCTACCTCCACTCCTTAGCTTGCAGCTAGCCAATCCCCAAACAGTAAGATTTGCAGACTAACTATTGACTAGGTAGTAAGAAGGTAAAGGAAGACTTCTGTGAGCATGAACCCGAAAGGACCCTCACGTTCTGTCACAGGAGAGTCAAGCATGGTCCCTTGACAGGGTGGGAGACCAGTAACCTGTATGGACTAAGAAAAAAGGATTTAACAGGTAAGACTAAAATCCTATTTTCTCTGTCGTCCAATACAGGTTACTCGTAACTTTGGGATGTCGAACCATTAAGTTCCCCAGGGCAGGAAGAAAGGCAAGGACCAGGCGCAGGCCCCCAAAGTCACCAAAGCACCAATGAACCTCCAGATCATGAAGAGCTCAACAATAACCAAAAATTGTCAACTGACACTGAACAGGGGTAAAACAAACCCAAGGAACTGTTACACAGCACACTGAACTTTGAGCCAACAGGGATCAAAAGTGAAAGAGTACTGAGAGACTAATGAGATCCTAGACAGGCAAGGCTGCCTCCAGGATGTTCCCCCCAAAACTGGCATCAGCCAGTGCTAGCACATCCACACAATAGTGTTTAGCAAAAGTATGCACAGACGACCAAGTGACCAACTTGCACAACTGATCAGCTGAGGCCTGGTTATTGTAGGCCCAAGAAGCCCCAATAGACCTCGCAGAATGAGCCATGACCCTGAAGGGAACAGGCTTCTTCCAAAGTTCGTAAGCCTTACGAATCATGGACTTGATCCAAGAAGTGATGGTTACCTTGGAAGCAGGCTTCCCTGCCCTAGGACCCTCAGGAATGACAAAAAAAAAGTGTCAGACTGTCGCAAGGACTTGAGACAACGAGCAACATCCAACAGATGAAGATCCCCCTCTTTGTCAGAAGTAGGATTAGGACAGAAGGAAGGAACCACAATCTCCTGATTAATGTGGAACTCAGACACCACCTTCGGAAGAAACTCTCTTCGCACCACCTTGTCCTTGTGAAAGACCAAAAAGGGTGGTCTACAGGCCAGGGCATGCAGCTCCGCAACTCTGTGAACAGAAACAATCGCCAGGAGAAAGGCCATCTTCCACGTCGGCATACGTAGAGGAATGGTAGCCAAAGACTCAAAAGGAGGACGCTGAAGTACTCCTAAAACCAAGTTAAGGTCCCACTGAGGAGCAAGAGACAAACACCGAAAGGGTATGAGCAACACCCTGGAAGAAAACCTTGACATCAGGAATGATAGCAAGACGCCTCTGAAAGAAGACAGAGAGCGCAGAAGTCTGAACCTTAAGGGAACTCAGACTGAGACCCTTATCCACACCATCCTGGATGAAGGAAAGAACTGTAGGAAGGTCAAAATCCTGAGACAGGTCTTTGCCAGCATACCAAGATAGAAAGGTAGATCAAACACGATGGTTGGCCTTAGAGGCCTATGCTTACGGTCTCTAAGCATAGTAGCCACCACACCAGAAATAAAACCTCTCTTCTTCAAACTTGAGGATTCAATCTCCATGCCATCAAAGCCAGACGATGAACGTCTTCCTTCCAGAGGTAACCCTGTGGAAGAAGATCCGGGAGGGGAGGAAGTCGAAGAGGTTCCACCACTGAGAGGTCCAGAAGCTCCGGAAACCAAGCCTGCTGAGGCCAGTACGGAGCAATCAGAATGACTGGGCAGAGCTCCAGTCTCAGTTTCCATAGCACCCTGTTCAACAGGAGAATGGGAAGAAAGATGTATGCCAGAGGAAATGTTCACAGGATCGACAAGGCATCCACTGCTAGACCCAGGGGATCCGCTCAGCGAGAGCAGATCGTTGGAACCTTCCTGATGTGCCTGGTTGTCATCAGGTCGATGCATGGAAGACCCCACTGCCGGATGATGAGGATGAACACCTCTGAATGTAGCTCCCACTCTCCGCTGTCCATCGTGTGCCGACTGAGGAAGTCTGCCAGAACGTTGTCTACGTCAGAAATATGAACTGCAGAAATGGAAGGAACATGCTCCTCTGCCCATGATAAAATAGCTTTGACCTCAAGCCAAGCTGTGAGACTTCTTGTGCCGCCTTGCTTGTTGATGTAGGCTACCGCTGTGGCATTGTCTGAGTGTACCCTGACCGGGCAGTCCTCCAGTTGCCGTGTCCAGTGATGTAGGACATGAAATATCACCCGGAGCTCCAAGACATTGATGGGAAGGAGAGATTCCTCCTGGGACCACCGGCCCTGAACACTCAAGTACCCCAGTACCAGTCCCCATCCAGAGAGGCTGGCATCCGTTGTGACTATTGTCCAGAAGAGACCCAGGAAGAGTCTGCCTTTCAGGAGATTGTTCACGTTGAGCCACCACGAGAGGCTCTGCTCCATGTGAAGAGGGAGAGATAGGAATCTTTCCAGGAGATCCGGTCGACTGCTGGATGCCAGGATTAGAAACCTCTGAAGCTCCCTGGTATGAGCCATGGCGAACGGGACTGCTTCTATGGTGGAAATGGACTTCCCCAACAAGGATGACAACTTCTTGGCTGGAAGCAGATCCTGAGACAGGATAGCCTGGATCTTCACTGCTATCTGATGAGCTACTTCGTTCGTGAGAAATACCATATCTCTCTGAGTGTCAAAGAGGACGCCCAAAAAGTCCATCCTCTGGGAAGGAACAAGGTCTGACTTGTCCAGATTGATAATCTACCCGTGATGGGAGACAGCATGAATGCAGTCCTGCACCTGCTGGTGAAGGAGTTCCGGAGAAGAGGCCTTCAGAAGGAGGTCGTCCATGTATGGAGTCACCCTGATGCCGTTCCGATGTAGGACGGAGATCAATGCTCCCAGGACTTGAGGAGCTGTGGTCAGGGCAAAGGGGAGGGCAGAAAACTGGAAATACCCTTGGCTGCAGGCAAAGCGGAGATATTGCCGACTCTTAGGATGAATAGTGATGTGCAGATAGGCATCCTGAAGATTCAGAGTGGCCAGAAATTTCCCAGAGGACATGGCCGCTATCACTAAATGCAGAGACTCCTGGCGGTATTGGGACTGGACCACAAAGGAGTTGAGATCTTTCAGATCCAAAATGGGACGACAGCCGCCGTCCTACTTGGAAACCACAAAAAGAGGTTGGAGTAGAATCCCAAGCCCCTCTCCTGAGGAGGAACTGGTTCCAGGACCGCCTTGTCCAGAAGGGCCTGAATAGCTTCCTTGAAAAGGCGGTCCTTCTCCGCTCCCAAGGGAGAACGAGAAAAGAAGGTCCTGGAAGGAGGAAATCCTGTACACTGTAGCTACCACCTGTAAAACCCACGTGTCCGTCACAGAGGCTTACCAAGCCGAGAGGTAGTGGCGTAAGCGGCCACCTACCTGCGGGTGGGGACCTGGGTTCGGCGAGTCATGCAGAAGAAGGTTTGGAAGCCTTGGGCTTTGTGGAGGACTTAGGTCTCCATTGCTGCTTAGGCTTGGATGAGGAGCGTGAAGCCTGAGGGACCGTCTGGGTCGCTTGGCGCAAGTCTGCTTGAAAGGGACGAAAAAGACGATTCCATTTGACAGGTGCCTTCTTCCTCAGGACCACTGGCAGGCGAGTACTCTTCCCTCTAGTGGCCTCGCTGATGAGATCCTTGAGCTCAGGCCCAAACAGGGAGGAGCCCTGAAAAAGCAAAGACAGGAGAGCCTTCTCGGAGGCCGTATCAGCAGACCAGATCTTGAGCTAAAGAGCACGTCTACCTACCACAGACATGGTAGATGCCCTGGCTACCATAAGCACAACATCAAATAGGGCAGCAGATAAATATTGCTGAGCCTCAGCAATGTTAGCAAGAAGTTGCAACATGTCAGCAGTAGGGGTTCCCTGATGGACAGCTGAATTGAGCTGTTCAGTCCAAACAGCCACAGCCCTATTCACCCATGCTGCAGTAAATGCGGGGTGGAGGGCAGAGCCAGCCATCGCAAAAATAGCCTTGAGAGAGGTCTCAAGCTTCTTATCAGTCCAGTCTTTGAGAGCAGGCGCGTCAGCCACAGGCAAGGCAGTGCACTTAGAAAGCCTGGAAACAGGCTGCGTGAGGGCCATTTCAGAGAACAGGTAACGCTTAGCGAACTTCCTAGATACAGATGGTTTCTTGTCTGGAAACTTCCACTCCTCAGACACCAAGGGATCAAGGGTGGGGTTAGGTGGAACACATGTATGGGGCCTAACAGGCTCCTGAAACACATCAGAGGGGTAAGAAGAAACCTCCTGTATCAAGGGAATGTTCAATGTGGTCGGCACAGCCCTGATCAGGCCCTCGGCCGAGGGAATGGGGTCAGCCTCAAAGGGGTCCCCAAAAATGATGAAGGAACAGCTGAACAGTCATCATCAGAGTCCACCAATAATTCCTCCTCAGAGGAGTTAGACACATCAGGTAAACCTGGCGGTTTAGGCAGGGAAGATCTGATAGGGGCGGGGGACTGCCACGAGTGGAAGGAAGTGGATGGAAGGAGTTGTAAGGTGGACCGGATGTCCGTGGTAGTAGCCTTAAACTCTTGCATCCATACTGGCTCTAGTGCATGGCTGGAGGCCCCTGCAGGGGATTCAAGGGCAGCAGCGCATGCTGGGCAAACATGACCTGAGAATTCTCTAGGTAACCCTGAGTGACATGAGGAGCAATGAGCAATGGGGGACACAGACACCCCAGTATCCTTTGTCTTAGGTTTAGCCCCAAGGTCTAACGGAGTAGACATTCTCACAGAGTCAAACGGGCAGAGTATCAAAACACCCACAAAACAGTGTGTATAATAAATAAATTCACCCCAGAAACGCTAAATACGACTTATCTGGTAGGCAAAGGGTTAAACTGCGGAGGAGAGGAGGAGAGTCCAAGCCCTGAGTAAGATACTCGATCTACGAATACACAAAATGGCTGCCACGACAGGAGCCAATCAGAAACGAATGTGCGAAGCAAGTGCTCATGTGAATCGTAGTTTCTCTAACGGAGTACCCCAACAGTGCGCAAAGCCCCCTAAGGCCCGCAACAACATTGACCGGATAACAGAGCAAGAACAAACCAAAAAAATGAGCCATCTCTGACCTCGCTACGTGGATCGGTTGCAGAGATATGTCCCAAACTGCAAAGTCCCATAGAAGTGAATGGAGCAATGGTGTCTATGAAGTAAACGCAGGAACATAAAGTTAACTAAGTGAATTCCAAATGTAAAACCACGCAAAAGACCACTAGAATAAATCAGTAGACCCAATAAACACTGATCCCAAAGAAACTGACCACAGAAACTGACCACAGAAACTTGCTCCAAACACCTCACAGACATACAGATAAACCCAAAGAGTGCATGAGTATGTAATAGGAACTCCAAATGAGACCCCTGTGCGGAGGGGAAGCATGGGACATGTGGACCTCAGCACTCAAAGGTTGCTCACCTTTTTCAGCAGATCTTCTGTTTTCAGATTACCATATATCAAGAAGAAGCCTCAGTGTGCAACTCCTAGGGAAAGGACTCGCAGCCAAGACTTTCCCCCCAGGGCTCAGGTTCACAAAAGCACCTGGTAAACTGAGCTATCCACATTTGGGTGATGGGAATCGTCAGTGATGGTAATCCGCCTAATGGTGGTATCCCATATCTAACAGAAGAATAATAAAAAAACTAAAACTATAGCAGAACTGTTCTCTTGCTTGTGTCTTGACCAAGGAACAAATCTTACTGTTTGGGGATTGGCTACCTGCAAGCTAAGGAGAGGAGGTAGGCTCCACCCAGCAGTCACTTCTCAGAATTGTTCCTGCCTATTTAAAGGGGCTGATCGCCTACCCCAAAGTTACCAGTAACCTGTATTGGACGACAGAGAATTTTTTTTTTTTTTTGACCCCTTCAATGCTGGATAAATCGCCAACGCGTTTTGCTTCACAATGAACTAGAGATCTATCTAGCATTCCAGAAGTTAAAATCAGCATGTAATTCCAGAGGAATTGCTGTGTCCCCTGTGGCACATTCAGTTTTCTCTGAATTGTTCTGATTCTTCTCAGAATATTTGTAGACAATATTTGTAGAATTTCTTTTTGAACATAAGGCCCTTTAACAGTTTTTTTAAGCGTGTGTTCCTGTTTTTCACATGTGATTTTGGTGCAATTTGTAGCAAGGCTTGCTTTTGTCCTCCCAAAACCCCTGCTCTCAATATAAAACAGCTGATCTAAAACACAGGTACCTATTTTTTAGCTTGATTCCTCGGAGATCCCTTTAAACGTTTGAGTCCCAGAAGAGACTCCTCTGGCATTCAAATGGTTAAAGCGGAACTACCTCCCCAACACAATGTACTCTCCAAGAGAAAACTAACTATGGATTGCTAATAACGCTAGGAAGACAAAGACTTAGAGAGTACATTGTGTTGGGGTGGTAGTTCCGCTTTAAGCCAAAAGTAGAAACTTAACAGTGCACAGATGTACTATTGAACCAAAGTTCCATCAGGTTGCACTGACATGCGACACGTGCTGTAAATTTCCCATGTGAACAGCTTCATAAGATGCAAAAGGCGGTACTCAATAGACTAATTCTTGGCTGAACCAACTGTACCATAAGGAACATGTAAACGCATACCTCCTAACATCTGAAATTGCCAAAGTGAGACAACCCCCCCCCCAGTCCCTGCAACACACTCAATTCAGTACCTGGTCAGGGAGACTGCTGATGGTCTGACAATGCTGTTGGTGCCACCGGCATCCTGCTCAAACTCTTGCTAAGTTTTGCAGGCAGCTAGAGGTGGACTTACAATGAAGCAGCCAAGGGTAGAGTATGGCATACGCTGCATGCGTGAGTGCACACATATGAAGCACGGTGTGCATGCGCAGTATAATTTGCAGTGTCCCGCCACTCAGTGCAACTATGGCTGAGAGGGTAAATGAACTGAAGGTTTCCAAAATTGGCTGGGGATAACTGGGAAGCGGGACAGTGCTAATACACCAGAAAAGTGGGTTTGGGTCCCAAAATCGGGATAGTCCCACATAAATCAGGACAGTTGCCAGCTATGTAAAAGCCTCCATTGATTTATATGATACAGAGGTCTACAGAGCATTGTAAAACTATTTCTTATAGCAAACTGACTGATTAATTTGGCCCGGAACATAGATAAGTTCTCAAAAACTATTTATTTTACTGAAAAATGGCTATTTTTTTAATTCTCTATAAAACGAACTACAATTGTCTTAGGGTGACAGATCCAAATTTAGTGTACATAACCCCAGCTCATTTTTTTAGCTCTGAAAGTTCCATTACCATAAAACAATGCATTGGCAAGCTCTCTGCTTCCCACATCAAACACAGCACTGTTCAAAGTGCACTGCCAGCTGCAGTCACAAATATTATCTCATACGTAGAGCTACACATTGATAAAGCAATAGACTTCAAATGCCCAGTGTTTTTAGGAACAAAGTCTGCCAGCTTGCCCTTAAATGCTGTTACTTAAAGGGTTAGTACTGGCTTCAAATAAAGGAGTCTGAACCCTTTAAATGAGCAGTACACTTCATCTTTAATGAAAACCTATATTTTATAGGTATTTCCCTGCTGAATAGAACAACAGTACTTCAACTCCTGGCAGTTGTTTTATTCAAAAAACAGAGATTCAGGAAGATTACTTCCTGAAAGTTTCAACGGACAGGAAGTGACTCAGCTATTACTTTAACATTCTATGGAGAACTGTTTGTCAATGAAGCGATCAATGATTCGGTTGTCCCTTGTTTGTCCCTAGTTTTAAAACTGAGCCTCAACCCCATATTCTATTTGCTTATCATTAAAAGTTGTCATTCCCATAGCATAATTTAACATAGTAGAATAGTTGATGAGGCTGAAAAAAAAGACGTGTCCATCAAGAACAGCCCATGCCACATCAACCCTGTTCATCCAGGGAAGGTGCAAAAAAATATAATAAAAGATATAAAAAGTATTGAAACCGATGCCAATTAAGACCCACGTGAGTAAAGAAAATAGTCCTTCTTGACTCCAAAATGCAGCTGGATGTTTCCCTGGATCAAACTCACATGTGCTTTGAAACCAACTGTCATAATTCTCAATATTGATCTGAACTAGGAAGGCATCCATTACTTTTTTAAAGCAGCTACAGTATCTGCAAACAAAGCATCCCAATGCAAGAATTCCATAACTTTACCCTCACTGTAAAAAAAAAATCCCTGCCTTTGTTTTAGTCAAATGTGCCTTTCCTCTAGTCTTAAGGGATGATCTTGTTTCCCTTTTAATAATGTAAAGCCTAATAAGATTAACCCCTTAAGGACCAGCGGTCCAAAGAAGTTACCTTCCCTTATGGACCGCTGTGATCCTTGCCGACGTACCGGTACACGTGACCTGTTACGAGTACCTGCGCACCGCTTTGAGGCCTAAGAGACATCTCTCCAGTCTTGGAGCGGTCAATTTTAAGCCCAGTTTTTACTTACAGCACTCCCGGTAGAGTGCTGTAAGTAAAAAGTATGTGACGTGCTATGGTATACTAGGGTATAAGGACCGTGACGGTCATAACACACCATCTGGTCCTGAAAGGGATAATACTGTTTCATAATAAAAGCAGCTCTAATTAATCATCATAGTATTTGGACTTTGGAGAGTGTTATTTCTATTCTGTCAGAGTTGTAGTTCCAGAGTAATTCAATGACAAAGTGTCCCCCTCCTGCCCCTTTTACTGATGTAACACTGTTCAGCCAGATCAGAAGGGAGGTGCCCAGGTAGACTGCAGAGAGGGACAATCTTCAATTAAGATAAGGGAAAAACCTGAAAAACTTGTCAAGGGGGGAAGGGCTTTCATTGTTCTCATAGGAATAAGAGTGTCCCCTTCTGTTATCTGTCTGGTCTATGGACTGCATTCCACATCTGAGAAGAGATGGCTTACACTAGGTAAAAGGGGCGGGAGGGGAAACTTTGCTTGTGAATATCTCTTAAACCATAAAGGTTTAAGAGATAAGACTTTTATCATACTTCATGTTTTTTTAATGCCTACAAAATAAAATAAAGTTAAAACGAAGTTTTACTATCCCTTTAAGGGGTTAAAGGAACACATGCTAAAATACATTATGTTGTTAATCAATAATATTGAAACAAAATGTTATGCAGAAGTGTATGTAACAGTTAACATACCTTTACAGATCTTAAGTGGATGTGTTACCCTCATTTAAATGCAGTTAATTTTAAATAGAATTAAATCTGTATACATGTTGTGCTAACCATTTTCTATAAAATACATAGGTTTTGCGAAATAAACCTTTATATTTTCATGGTGCAGTAGGCTAATTAAATAGGAGATCAAACTATCTCTTGTTGTGCTATGAGAACTGCCTGCAGGGTGTGGGCTTTGCCTAGATTCATTCATAACCGAGTGGTAATAGTAGCACAAAAACTAATCAGCATAGTGTCACAACGTGTAAACAACAAATAAAGATTTCTCAGCGTTTATGTTACAAGCAAAATGGCCAGTACAGCTGTTAACCCTTTTGAGTGCCAGGGAGGTAGCCAACACACTGCAAAACAATGTTCTGGATAGCTCTCTGGCACGCAAATGGTTAATTAAGTTTAAAATTGCTTAAATGAAAATAAGGGTGGCAGATCCACTTTAACCCTTTGATTGCCAGAGGGGTAGTACCCCTCTGGCACTTAAAGGATTAAGATATATGATAATGCACGTGTGGTTCTCCAGAGATTTATAGAAATCAGATCTGCTTTGAACTTCCAGGTCAGGAGGCTGTTTCCTCTTATGAAAGACACAGAAGAAAATCAGCAGGACAAAGCAAAACAACTTCCCCCTGCTTGCTGGGAAAAGATGCATGTAGGCCAAATGTTCAAAAAGAAGCCAGAGGGCCGTATGTTCAAAAGAAAAGTGGAGGAGATCTGGGGCAAATAATTTTCGCTATAGGGAAGAACAAAAAAATTCCCGTTGATTTAAAATGGGGATTTTAACCACTTCATTGATAGAGAAGTCTCCAACGCATTGCGAATTTAAATCAATGGAAATTTTTTGTGCTTCTCTATAGTGAAAACGGAACTACCACGTTAGGTAAAGTCACCCTGCAATGATTAGGCAGGTGGTGAATAGCTTAATAATAGTTATATTAGCTCTCAGAACTACAAGATTCTATAGAAATCCTTAATCTTCGGAGAATGGCGGCCAGGATAGTGCAGTCTGCGCGCCTGTGCCGTCAGTCCCTTCTGGTGCCTTTCGGGACGCTGCAATGCTTCTTAATGGAGACCGTGACTGACGGCGCCGGAGCGCAGAGAAGATGTCTGCACTGATACCAGGCTTCTGATCTCGGAAGATTAAGAATTTCTGTAGAATCGTGTAGTTCTGAGAGGTAATATAACTATTATTAAGCTAGTCGCCACCTGCCTAATTATTGCAGGGTGACTTTACCTAATGTGGTAGTACTTCTGAAGACCTGTGTGTGCTATTGTTCAATCTGGACTAATATGGTTGCTCTAACACAGGCACCCAGGCAGATGTGCCTCTGTCCTGGAATGTGTACATACATATATATATATATATACATACATACATATACACACATATACATACACACACACACTAGTGTAAAAGCCTGAGTACACGGGCCAAAGTGCGTAAAGAAATCCCATCATTCTGTGCGTTCAGGCAGTATCTACTGAGCATGACTGCATCGGACAAACATACATCTGGCCTGTGTTCAGGCAGTGTCTGCTGTGCAGGACTGCATCAGACAAAAATACATCTGGCCTGTGTTTGGGCAGTCTCTACTGTGCATGACTGCATCACCCTGCATTCGGGCAGTCTCTACTGTGCATGACTGCATCACCCTGCGTTCAGGCCGTCTCTACTGCGCATGACTGCATCGGCCTGCGTTCGGGCAGTCTCTACTGCGCATGACTGCATCGGCCTGCGTTCGGGCAGTCTCTACTGCACATGACTGCATCGGCCTGCGTTCGGGCAGTCTCTACTGCGCATGACTGCATCGGCCTGCGTTCGGGCAGTGTCTACTGCGCATGACTGCATCGGCCTGCGTTCGGGCAGTGTCTACTGCGCATGACTGCATAGGCCTGCATTCGGGCAGTGTCTACTGCACATGACTGCATCAGACAAACATACATCTGGCCTGCTTTCAAGCATTCTTTACTGTGCATGACTGCATCGGCCTTTGTTCGGGCAGTCTCTACTGAGCATGACTGCATCAGCCTGCGTTAAGGCAGTCTCTACTGCGCAAGACTGCATTGGCCTGTGTTCGGGCAGTCTCTTCTGCACCTGACTGCATCAGCCTGCGTTCAGGCAGTCTCTTCTGCACATGACTGCATCAGCCTGCGTTCGGGCAGTCTCTACTGCGCATGACTGCATAGGACAAACATACATCTGGCCTTTTATATTATTGGATATACAGCCAAAATAGTAAAGGGAAGCACTGTCACTTAAATCAGTCTCTCTGGGTGATGTAGTTGAAAGGAACAGGATCCATGTGTATATCATATGAGAGAGGAGGGCAGCATGCTAGACAAAATAGGTAAATGTCTGGGCGCCAAGGTATAATATTCTTCTAATCTTCCAAAAATCAGTGCTCACATGTTTTTAACATGTGGAAAAAGCTTAATTCGATGTTCAACATTTCGATACCCATCTGGACTCTTTATCAAGGCTTGATAAAGATCCTAGATGAGGATCGAAAAGTCAATCATAGAACAAATCTTTTTTTGCACATCAATAAAGACCTGTGAGTGCTGCGACATCTAAGTCAACCTTTAAGAAAGCACAAACTAATAAGTAACAAATCACACCAGTTTCATTGTGAGAAGAACCAGGTAGAATGTATTGTATTAACATTTTGTCCAGCACAAGTGTGGTCTCTGGATGATCTGTATGTAACATCCAATTACCGACTCGTACCCAAGCATTTTGTGGATGAATTTTCATAACTGCAATTATATTATATACTAATATTTTAGCACTGGTGTTAGAATAACCCACTCTGTGCTAGAGATGCCCCCAAACCATTGTGAAGCAATGTGTCGAAGTCCTCTGTAGCAAGCAAGGGGTTAAGGATTGAATGCAGAGGTGCAAAACAATCAAATAAAAGAAAAAAAAGAAGGAGAAGCAGATACTCACTGCAGTCAATCCTGTATACGAAAATCTAGACAGACTATGGGACATTCAGACAGAAAAGTTATTCAATTGTGGCACGACCCAAATTAACTGGGGGGGCAATTAAAAACCTCTTGATTTAAATGGGGCATTTAATCTCTTGAATGCTAGAGAGGACTCCAATGCAATGTGTTGGAAACCTCAGTTACATTTAAGAAGTGAAATGCCCCGTTTAACACAGTGGAGATTGTTATTTGCTCCACACTGTGCTGCTGGTTTGTTCCAGAACTGTACTGACAGCAAATCCATAGACTGTAGGCAGAACGGACTACCTTATTACACATGGCAGTGAGTCTGTGTGTCTGGATTTATGGATGGGGCACTACAATAAATAAAATGTAAACCAACCAACCTTCGTCCAAGTGCTCAGCCCTTAGAATTCAGCGAAAGGTATCCTGTTGCCCATCAGAGTGAATTTAAGAAGCTGACTGGAAGGAGCTCAACATTCAGTGAGACCTGGGGAGGAGCGAGACAGCTGCATGGTAATTACTTCCTTGTATGCAAAAGAGACAATTCCAGAGTACACCAACTATCACACCGCCTTGTCATTACCTCTCCTGCAATAGCACTGACATTTTAACCTATCAACTTCTGACGTGTGTAGCAATGTGTTGCTCTGCTATGCACTGCATGCCCCCTTGGCATGTAAAGGGTTGTAGAAACACAACATTCATAGATATTTACATCACAATTTCCACACCGTAACATAAATTAACCCTTTGAGTGCCAGAACGGTAACTCTTTGTGCTGCACTGTGAGCCCAGTCGAACAAATGGGAGAGCAGAGCAGGGTCTTAACCCTCTGAGTGCTGTGCAATGCGTTGCGTAGCCCTCTGGCAATCAAAGGGTTAAAAGAGACTCCCTGATGCATCTACAATGGCCCTAGGGGAATGAGAACAAAAAACAAGACTAAAGTTTCGCTGTTCTGTCTCTTTTCCAGAGATGGGCGATACTTTATCCAAAAGTTATTACAGAGCAAACTTGTATTTTTTTTTAATTGAAAGCTAAGGTTATCATTTCCTGTGGCTATTCAGTTTTATTGAGGTGCTGTTGTGGCGTTACTGTCCAACTACAAAGCAATGCCAAGAGGGCCCCTAAAATAGGGACTGGCCACATAAAGAATTAAGCCTTCAAGTTCCAGATGGATGCCCATCATGTTGGGAAGCAATGCGGTGGACACTGCTCTGGCACTCAAAGGGTTAACGTAGTAGTAAACTATTATGTATTTTTTTCCAGAGGTATTGGAGCTTAAACTTATCATTATTTTATTTTATTTTTTTACATTAAAAGCACCCTCTACTGTTCAGATATCAGACAGTCACCGACAACGATTCTCCATAGACTATGAAAGCAACTGCTGAGTCACTTCCTGTCTGTTTGATCCGCCAGGATTTAGCTCCCTGGATCGCCGTTTCCAGACAATGTAATTGTTTTGACTAAAACATCTGCCAGTAGTGACTGTACCCTTGTATTAGTCATCGGGAAAAGCCCTATAAGATACAGGTAAAAAAAAAAAAAAAAAGTTTACCACTCCTTTAAAGACACACCAACACCTAGTAATAAAAAAATACTATTTATCTTAACCATTTCTGTGCCAGAGGGGTACGCTACGCATTGCAAATGCAATGCGTTGTGTACCCTTCTGGCACTGAAATGGTTAATCTGGCCTAATAGCTGCTATGAATCAATTCTGTGTGGATTAGATCCCCAGTTATGGATATCTTAGTGCATAGTCTCCATAGAAGAACATAGGAATTGGAGAATTGATTTCCACTTCATCACCTCTTTATCACACTTTAGTGAATAACCCCCATCATGTCCTTAGAGGCGGACGTGACTCTTTGTGGCTGGATTCCAGAACCCCAAGTTCTTAACAGTGAAGACTTTCTATGAACATTTAGGAGGAGGAGTTTGGGGTCCTGAAGTCAGGAAACAGACATATCCATCTCTGTGGAATTTTTTTTTTTTCTTTTTCAGATGTATGACAATTTATATATTTGTTATTTTGTTATCAATCTGTGAATGTAATTTTACTAATTTGTTGAGTACATTTTCACAATTTAGTGAACAAAAGTAATTTCAGTAGGTAGAACTGTCTACCAATGACGTTCCTCTTTTATATCAAAAGAATTGTTTTGATACATACCGTATTTTTCTACGATTTGCAAAATCATTCCACCTACAGCTATAGAGCTTCGAAAATCACTGCATATAAGAAAAAAATTTGCAAAATATTCAAAATTAGCCATCAAGTATAAAAAAAACAAAAACAAACAAGCAAAAACTTGGAACCAGTGATACATTACACCCACGTCATTGTCTATTTCCCCTGAAGTGAATATTTTTCAATATGTTACAGATATCATAATAATGTACCTTTTGAAAAATCATTGCCCTAAGGCGGACCATTAAGAAAAGCCACCAGGTGTATATCCTTCTTCTACTTACCTTGCATTTTGATCTAGAACCTAGTTTATCCGATATTGAAGTTATATGAGAACTAGCCCGTCCTAATTTACCGAACTATAACCAACAATTCCTAATGTCCCCTGCGTATGTTTAATTTGTTAAATGGTTCAAGAGATATTGAGGAGAGATCCTATGTTATTCTATGGAGCCTATGCACTAACATTTCTCAAGTGGGAGACTTGTTAGTGCAGTGATTCCAGCAACGGTGCTGTGGCGCTATAGTGACACGGACATCCAGTTAGGGTGCCCCATGGTCTCTATGAAGACTTTGACAAAAATGGGAATGTCGAGTTTCAGATGCATATTTATAAAAATTTCTATGCACTATATGCTTGTTTTTGTTATCCTGATTGTAAGATCTTAGAATAATTGTATATTACTTATTTGTACCCTTCACAATGCCCTTGACAAATGACACATAAAATGTAAAAGGTGCCCCAAAGTCTCTAGACTTGGGTGTTAGGGGTGCCCTGGGTATAGGAGGAGTGAGAACCACTGTGTTACATAGAATAACCTAGGAAGTGCAGAAGTGATCTCAGCTTTATCACACCTTGTGCATCTCCCCCCAGGTATTTTATAATTTCTAGATACCATGTCCAAGGAGGTGGATATCAGGTCTAGCAGGGCCATAGGATTTCAAACAATGCTCACTGCATATGGTATTCTTAACCTGTTAAGTTACAGAGGGGTGTGAAACACATTGCTTCACTTTTAAAGGCTCATGTACTTGGCTCTGCTCTAACCAACACTTCAGATTTCCTGTCCCTTTAACACACCTGGATTTGGCTAAGAGGTAAACTGAGACTGGTAGTAACCCAATGATGAATCAAGTCATCAGCAGATACCTGAACCTTCTGAACATGTTTCAGCATGAGATGAGTTTTCCGTAACGGATTCCATACGCCCAGAAATTTCTGGTTTCCTGTGGCTGCCAGTGTTTCAAAGGAGGATTATACTTTGCTAATAAAACAATATATGCTATAGAGCTTTTCTACAAGAGTACACCCACTGCCTGAAGTGCTCAAACTTTTTTAATCAAACTGTTAGCAACAATGCCAACAATTTGTTTTTAATAATACAATATTTTGGAGAGCTTGAATAATAGACTACAGCTCTTCTTAGTAAGTGTTAGAAACAGCACCACCTGCTGCCACAATAGAAAAGTGCAGTTAAAGCCCCTTATGGACCATAGCACACCATTCTGGCCCCTCAAAATGTTAATATTAAAAAAAGGTTGAGCTGTAATATATTTTGAACTAAGACTCTTGCTCGAGAGGCAATACCCTTGTTTTACTTGGCAGAAAAAAAAAGCTCTGCAACTTATTTTGTTTCTCAACCCCTTAACCCTTTGCGTGCCAGAGGTGTACGCGTTTGGTACATCTCTGGCACTTAAAGGGTTACGGACTTAAAAGGGTGCTCAATACATTGCTCAGAAATGCGGTGTACATCACTCTGTTACTTAAGGGGTTAACAAAACAATGAATGCTACTTTCAGACCTCAGTACTTTTTAGTGAATGGCATTGCATGTGCATGGAAAAAAATAGGGTTAGGAGGCTTATCTGTCTTTCAGCCACAGGCATGTTTTCCGAGTACAGGTCTGTCTGGTTACAATAACTTGAACTTGTACGGCCCGCCACTCCCACCCTGAGATTTTAGGTATACAAAAGCAAGAAAATGTCATATTATAGTGGTATCTGGAGGGGGGAGGGAGTTATGCAATAAGGTGTCATAGAGATGAGAAACTCTCCAATGCAATAAATGCTACAAATCCTTTGTTATTCTAAGCAGCATATGCACTAAGATCTCTCAGACTCAAGACGTATCAGTCCATAGGTTATATAGCAGAGGGGACAGAATATAGTCCACTGGCCAGATCCAGCTGCTGACCAATTTGATCATGCCTGAAAGTTATTTCAGCATAAAGAAAAATAAAAAAACAGAGCAATATATTCTTTTGAAATTTAGCCGGCAGTGTCCCCTGCATCACGATCTAGCTTCTCTATTTTACAGTGCCCTCTCAAGATCTCAGTGGGGTCAGTAATTATACAGATGTACCTGACTGCTGTATGATGGACTCCTACCTAGGGAAGTGCTTCTGTTACACACAGTAATTATATAGATACAACTGACTGCTGTATGATGGACTCCTGTAAGTGCTTCTGTTACATACAGTAATTATATAGATACGCCTGACTGCTGTGTGATGGACTGCTACCTAGGTAAGTGCTTCTGTTACACACAGTAATTATATATGTATACCTGACTGTTGTTTGATGGACCCCTACCTAGGTAAGTGCTTCTGTTACACACAGTAATTATATAGATACACCTGACTGCTGTATGATGGACTCCTACCTAGGTAAGTGCTTCTGTTACACACAGTAATTATATAGATACAACTGACTGCTGTATGATGGACTCCTACCTAGGTAAGTCCTTCTGTTACACACAGTAATTATATAGATACACCTGACTGCTGTATGATGGACTCCTACCTAGGTAAGTCCTTCTGTTACACACAGTAATTATATAGATACACCTGACTGCTGTATAATGGACTCCTACCTAGGTAAGTGCTTCTGTTACACACAGTAATTAGATAGATACACCTGACTGCTGTATGATGGACTCCTACCTAGGTAAGTCCTTCTGTTACACACAGTAATTATATACGTACACCTGACTGCTGTATGATGGACTCCTACCTAGGTAAGTGCTTCTGTTACACACAGTAATTATATACATACACCTGACTGCTGTATGATGGACTCCTACCTAGGTACGTGCTTCTGTTACACACAGTAATTATATAGATACACCTGACTGCTGTATGATGGACTCCTACCTAGGTAAGTACTTCTGTTACACACAGTAATTAGATAGATACACCTGACTGCTGTATGATGGACTCCTACCTAGGTAATTCCTTCTGTTACACACAGTAATTATATAGATACACCTGACTGCTGTATGATGGACTCCTACCTAGGTAATTCCTTCTGTTACACACAGTAATTATATAGATACACCTGACTGCTGTATGATGGACTCCTACCTAGGTAAGTGCTTCTGTTACACACAGTAATTAGATAGATACACCTGACTGCTGTATGATGGACACTGCTCCTCTTAACACAAACATTTGAGGTACATAGGGGTGAGCAACACACTGCAAAGCAATGTACTGTGCATATTTCTGGTCTTCAAAGTTTTAAATCCACTTATTCGTAGGGCACAGCTCCACCTTTAAAGGAACAAACAATATCTTATTTTATATTTGTTACATATCACCTTCAGACAAGTGCATTTAAGAGTTCACCATTACATGCGAACAGTTGAGGTTGATGGGTGTAACTTGTCAAACTAACAAATATCTAACTATATATGACACTGAGGATTTTTTTGTTTATATAAACTAGTACACAGCAGTGTGTGAGTAACACATAATAAGATACAAATGATATATCCTGTTGAGTCTCTAACAGGAAATGGTATTTGTGTGAATTAAAGAAATATTAACATTAAACATGAAATTGGTTAATATACCTTTAAAACCCTTAAAGGACCAGAGAGATGTTCAGTGTGGTGCTTTGCAACAATTTATACATCACACTGAGAGATGTTCAGTGCGGTGCTTTGCAACACTTTATACATCCCTCTGGTCCTTAAAGGATTATATATCATGTAATTTCAGTTAGCAGTTGTAGAAATTATGTATTATATGTCAGATTCTATATAATCCTGGACTTGCTTTATTTAATGCATGAGTAGAATATCCTATTCAGATTATAACTATTATTGCTGAATATATATATATATATATATATATATATATATATATATATATATATGCCTTCCAAATGTCCCTCTTTAGGAAATATTAGGGATCTGTGCCTCCCATGTGTCCCTCTTTAGAAGATATTAGTGCTCTGCATCTCCCAAGTGTCCCTCCTTAGGAGATTTTAGGGGTCCATATCTCCCAAGTGTCCCTCTACACAGGAGATAATAGGGGTCCATACCTCCCAAATGCTCACCTTTAGGAGATATTAGGGGTCCATACCTCCGAAATGTCCCACTTTAGGAGGGACAGTCCATCTTTGAGACACAAATCCCTCTGTCCCACCCTGGTGTCCCTGTGTTCAGGAGATCAGACTGTGTAATGTTTATATAAGTATATCACATTGCACCACAGCAATAAAACTCACATTAACGTCTGTTTAAACTTCAGTATTTGCGTTTATGCATTAGTCTGTGAAAACAAAATACTTTTATCTTGCTCTAAATAATGTATTAAGTTAAACAAAGAGGTATCAATATATTAAGACGTAACTTCTCTGTTAATGCCCCATCCACCAGGCTCACCCTTAGAAACATTACTTGCAACAAAAGTGTCTCTCTTTGGCCATTTGAAATGTTGGGCGGTATTGTTTTCTGTTAATGCTAATCAGCATGCCATGCAGACACTTCCTGTCGTAGCCCTTCATTAACTACTGCACTGACAGAAACTTAAAGGAACACTGACCTATAACAATTATTTGGTGTAGGACACACTTAACACTTTGAGTGCCAGAGAGGTACCCAACGCATTGCTTTGAGACGTGTAGATACCGCTCTGGCTCTCAGATGGTTAAATACCTGGTACTGCGAGCATCTATAAAAATTCTGTGTTATGAGGCCTGAAATCTAATCTTACATGCACTGGAGACCTCTCTTGCATCCAAAGGGTTAAAAAGTTTAATCGTTAGGGGTTTCAAAGGGATTTAACTTGAAACTAAAGGGCTCCAACACAGCTCAAAGTTTGAGAACCATAGGTATAACCTAATAATTTGAATCTCAAACTCACTGCTTCCCTTTTTTTGCGGATGTTGAGTTTTGCAACATGAACAACATTCTGACAGCTGCAAACAGTGTAAAAAAATTGTAATGTTCATTGTCAGCAATCCAGACATTTTAAAGGGATACTATTATCTATACTATAAAAGAAGAAGTGGTCAGGTGACCACAAATACTACATCCATGCCTTACACACCCCAGGGAGGCAGCTGAGGAGATTTGCATATCTCCTCTACACTGCCTGAGCCCAGTATTACACACTGAGTTATAATACACATACACACACATCCTGGGGAGGCAGCTAGGAGGAGATTTGCATATCACCTCTACACTGCCTGAATCCAGTATTACACACTCAGTCCTGGAAGCTAGCAGGACATATGTTTTTCTTCTACACACTGTGTAAGCCCAACATACACACCCCTGGGCGCAACTAGGAGGAGATTTGCATTTCTCCTACACACTGCCTCAGTATAACATACACAGCCACTTAATTTTCCACACCCCTCACTAGCCATTGAGCAAAACAAAAAAAAATGGCTGACTCTCACCTCTCAATGTCTAAATTTAAAGCCACCACCACATTCTGTCAGACATTCAATGCCTCACTTATTCTGCCTTCAACTCTTTAAATGTTGTGCTGTACGGAACCTGCAAGTGTGTACCGTTTACTGAACTACATCTCCCATGATCCTCAGGCAGGTCATAGCACTGTAAGCATGCTGGGAGGTGTGCTACAACAAGCGGTGGATGCCTCAGGGTGCCCACTTAGCACCACACTCATATATATGTAATACAGAACTATAGATACATATATTGTATTATATATAGTTGTTCATAATGTAACTGGTCCTTTAAACTAAGATTCATCTTACAATTGTATAGTCTTATTAAATATATACCCTCAAACATACTGAGAATTTTGCAATACCTGGCAATCATGACAATTACATTATTACTTGAGTATGGATTTGTTGATGGGGAGCCTAGACTAATGCAAAGTCAGGTATGATGAAACTCACAAGAACAACCACACCCGATTAGTGCTGAACATTTTAATAACTTGCAACCTTATCTGTGGAAACCCTTTCATTCAAGTAGTTGAGGTTCTATGCCTTATGCTGCAAATGTTCTCATGCGATTTTCCTTTCCACTCCAGCTGATAATAACCTGAAGCTGATTTTACGAGAAGAAGTCTAATCTGCTACTTTGCAAAGCAGTTTCCTAGGCCTTTGCTACAAAATGACATAAAAAGGTAAAAAAAGGGAACAGTCAGTAAAGAACACTGAGAATGCTGTAACTGGGAAAATAGATTAGCTCTTTTTTTAATCAAATTTCAGGTAGAAAAAAAAACAACCAAACATGAAACAAACACTTTTTGTGATCTCAGAGCTCAGCTGTAGAAGCACCTATTCAAGAAATGTCAACAAAATAAATATACAGGCCTTTGGCCTTTAGCACAAAAGTAAACTGGAGTAATTTGGGGATAAACCATCTGCGTCATAGGGAGACAAATAAAATGTCCCTATGATTTAGGGTTTAAAACCTTCAATGCTAGAGTGGTCTCTAATATATCAAACTTTAGGGAATTTTCATTTCTCCATTATGGTGCAATTGGGTTGCCCCAAACTTTTATTTGTGCATAAGGCCATTTGCGCTTGGAACATGTGAAAAATACAAGTAAACTTCAAGGTAACAACAGTGCCCATGGTACTCATAATATGTGGAACTAAGAACATTGCTGGAGTAAGGTAAAAAACAAACCAACTGCATTATAGGGGGGCAAATTAAAAATCCCCAAATTCCCACTGATTCAAACCTTTGTGTGCCAGAGAGATTTTCAATGCATTGCAACGCAGTGCATTGAATACCTCTGTGGTGTTCAAAGGGTTAAGAGAGTTTTTTTTAACCCTTTGAATGCTAGATTTCTCCAAGGCACAGAATGCTCTAACATGCAAGGGAGGTTAAAAGTTACTTTACCTCAATGGGAATGTTTATTTCTCCACTATGGAGCAGATAATTTAATCCGGAATTGCTCCAGTTAGATTTTATACATAAAGCCCTTTTGGGTTCTACACACAAAACAAATTAGAGCAATTCTAAGGCAAACGAGCAGAAACATAGGTGCAAATAAACACTCCCTTTAATACTAGAGAGGTTTTAAGCACGCTGTAAAACATTCAAAGGGATGAAAAGCCCATTTAAAGGGACACTCTCACCGCTACATAACATTAGCTAGTATTAATGCACACACAGTGTGTTTCTGTACTATTCCTATTTGACAGCCAGCAGTGCCATAGTCTTCATTGTATTTTTTAATGTGTTATTTTCTGGAGATGAGGAATCTTAATTTCCCCTCCTGCGTGTCGGACATTGACCCCAGTGAGGAAACAGCCTATTCCCCTCACTGTTGTCTGTTCAGAAGGAGGCCTGTACCATGGATGACGTCAAACACCAAACTCATACACAGATGATACAGGAAAAAAATCAGTCATTGTAACATTTATGGAAGTAGTGTCAGGTTGAGGCAGCTTGTCCTAGCCTCACACTTCAGGCAGAATGTAATAGAATTGCTGATTTTGCTGATTTCTTCTGCACCGTCTTGTGGTACAAGCAGGGTATGTGGTGCCATTTTTTTTTTTTTGGGGGGGCAGACACCAATCTCTTTGATGCCTTCTCCCTACTACCCAAGCACTCTCACAGTACAGCATGCTCCCATAATGGAACCCTCACCTCCCTTATCCCTCTGGCACGCAAAGGGATAAAGTTATCTGTAATCAAATATTCTTCTCCAATAAAACTTCAATCTGTGTTGTTGTTTTTTTTAATCTGTGTGGTAACGGATATATTACAAGTTAAAGATATACCTAATGATGTCACCGGAGGAATCACCACGATACGGTACCGAAAGTCTGTCAATCACCTCCCCTCTTCCTCTCTGAAGAAGGAGGGAAAGAGGAAAAACATGGGAGGGGGAGGGGGGCTGAACCGCGCGATACCTCCTGTGATGTCATCAGGTATATCTTTACTTCTAATATCTCCGTTACCACACAGAACTAAAAAAAAACAAAAAAACAACAACAACACAGATTGACGTTTTATAGGAAAAGAATATTTGATACAGATAACTTTATGGGGCGTGAGAGTTCCACTTTGATTTAAAAACTAAAATGTGTCCAGAGAGGTGAGCAAAGCAATGTGTTGTGTATCTTTCTGGAACTCAAAGGGTGAAAGCACATTTTATGCGCTTTAATATCAGGTCATTTTTCTGGGGGTGAGTGTCCCTTTAAATCAACATGAATTTTGAGAGTTTTGTACAACGGGTGTTTATGCCACAACTGCTCCTCTTCTCACACTGTGCATGCAGTTCATAAAGTGGAACTTTCACATCCTGTATAGTTTATTGTCATTGATTGCTCTGCTAGCGACTAGCTGTAATGTGTCTTTTTTTGCTCTTAACAATAATGTAAAAATTGTATTTCATTGCTGGTAATATCTTCCTCTGTGCGCGCAGCTCATAACCACCCCCCTCCACCCCAAATTGGACATTAGTAATACTTAGGTAAGGTTGGTGTATGAAGTTTGACTTGGATTAGCGCGATACAGAGCTATGTGAGTTAATAGCTTTACCTGAAGGTTCCGCTTTAAGGCCACATGGTCATTGAAAACTGGTACAATTCTGGGACAGACCTACAGCATTCATAGGGACTGAAAGAAACTCCCACTGACTTGAATGTGGCATTCAACCCCTTGGGAAGTTAGAGAGGTCCCCAGTGCAATGGGAAGACCTCTCTAGCATTCAAGGGGTTGAAAGCCATATTTAAAGCAATGGAAATATTTACTTTGTACCCTATAATACAGCTGATTTGCTACAAAATGCTCCTTTTCTTAGTACATCACTATCTCAGTGTTAGTTTCCTTTAGCTCCTGAATACAATTCAATGTCATACATCTCTTTTGAAACAATATTCCATGGGTATCCATTGAATTCCATCTTCTGGACCGGGGATTTCAAAACCTAACTATTAGCAAGTGCTTCTGAGGTTAATTCATGTAACGTTTATCCAAGTCTCTGACCGAGAGGCCTAGCACCTGTAGCAGGGCCTCCTGGCACGCGAATGGTTAGAATTCTGGTTTACAGGAAGCAAACGGGATGATGATTAATTAATTCCTTATGCATCAGGAGATCCCTGTAACAAATATGTCCGAGTGTAAAAGGAACGGAAGTCAGCTTCATTTGATCCCTCTATACTGGTGCGAATGTTCAAGGATGATAACTTAGCAAGATTCCTGTAAAGGAAAAAGAGAGAGAGAATTATCCAGGATAAACCATGCAGATACAATAAAGATCATATGCAAAATGGCAAAAGTTGAGCAATTCTGGAGCACACCAACTGCATCATGGGGGGGGGGGGAATTCCCCAAATTCCCATTAATTTAATAGAGGCTTTTAGCTCCTTAAATGCGAGAGAAAAATCCAATGCAGGGTTACATGCAGAACAATGAGAATTTCTATCTTCCCACACACGATACATTTGGTTTGGTACAGTACTGCTCTCCTTTTTTCTTTCTGCATAAGACCCTATGGGCCATATGTACAGAAACCTAAGGGTAACAATTCAATGTCAAACCCGTTGAACCACAGGGAACAATTAAAATGTCCACTGATTTAAAATAAACCTGTGAGACTGAATTAAGTTTGTACATTTGAAAACTTAATTCAAAATTGTTTATGTATTATGACAGCCAAAAGACCAGCAGATACGTGGCTTAAGACAGAGGAAGACCCCCAAAGAGCTGGAAAGCCAAAGGATCACTAACCTGGTTTAAAAGTAACATAGTAAATTAGGTTGAATAGACACAAGTCCATCAAGTTCAACCTTCTCCTTATACCCCAGTAATGTTATAGCTTTCCTGCTACCAGATAAGTCAGTCTTTATCAGCCCTTCCTTATCTGCCTACTAATAAACAGTATAACTCCGTAGGTTCCCTTTGGAAAGAAATGTATCTAATCTTCTCTTGAATGTATCCATTGTATCTGCCATAACCACCTCTTTGGGCAATGAATTAAACAATTTAACAGACCTCACTGTAAAAAAAACCCTTCCTCTGCTGAAGTCTAAACCTCCTTTCCTCTAATCTCAAGGGGTGTCCCCTGGTCATCTGATCAGGCCTTGGATTAAATAGCTCAACTCAGAGATCCTTGTATTGACCTCTCATATATTTGTACAATGTGATAAGGTCTCCTCTTAGTCGTCTTTTCTCTAGAGTAAATAAACCAAATTTGTCTAGTCGTTCCTCATAAGTCAAGTCCTCCATTCCCTTAAAGGAGCAGTTAACTTTTTTTATGAAAACACATATTTTATAGAGTTTTCCTGCTGAATAAAACAAGGTCATTCCCATCGCTGTCAGATGTTTTATTCAAAATTTATAGCAGTTCAAATAATCAAGAAATTAATTTACTGTGTTTACTTCCTGATAGTTCTAACTGACAGGAAGTTTCTATCACATTCTATGGAGAACTGTATGTCTCTGACTTTTCTGACTTTCCTCTCCATTAGAATCTAACAGGAAATCTAATTAGAATTTGACCACTAGAGGGCACTGCTAATGTAAAAAAACATGGGTTTAAACTGTAATAACTCTGGAACTATAAATCTCTCTGCAGTGGGAGTACCCTTATTTTACTCAATAGGAAAATCCCTACAATATATATTTTTTCATAAAAAAAGTTTACTGCTCCTTTAATTAATTTTGTTGCTCTTCGCTGTACCCTCTCTAGTTCTAGTATATCTTTTTTCAGAACTGGTGCCCAAAACTGCACTGCATACTCAAGGCGAGGTCTTGCCAATGATATGTACAATGGCAAAATAATGTTATCCACTCTTGCTTCAATACCTCTTTTTATGCAAGACAGGATATTGTATGCCTTTGCTGCTGCTGTTTCACACTGGTCACTGTTTCCAAGTTTGTAGTTGACAAGGATACCCAGGTCTTTCTCTAGCAATGATTCCCCTAAAATGATTCCATTAAGATTATAAGTAGCCTTGGGATTGTTTCCTCCCAAATGCATGACTTTACACTTCCCCACATTAAACTTCATATTCCATTTGTTTGCCCAATCTGCCATTTGATATAAATCCCTCTGTAGAGAGCAATTATCCTGTTCTGAATTAATTACCCTGCATAATTTAGTGTCATCTGCAAATATTGATAATTTGCTTTCTTGATCTATTTCCAGGTAATTTATAAACATGTTAAAAAGCAGCGGACCCAATACTAAACCCTGAGGTAGTCCATTCTCCACTTTAACTGTATTGGAGAATTGTCCATTTACAACCACACACTATTCCCTGTCCTTCAACCAGTTTTGTATCCAATTGGAAAGGTCATCTCCTAGCCCCGATTTCCTTATTTTATACCCCAGCCTTCTGTGTGGCACTGTATCAAATGCCTTTGCAAAGTCTAAATATACTACATCAACTGCCTTGCCATTATCACGTTTGCTGCTTAGTTCATCATAGAAGCTGAGAAGGTTAGTTTGGCATGATCTATTCTTCATAAAACCATGTTGATTCCTGCTAATGATCTTACTTTTTGTGTTGTAATCCTGAATATAGTCCCTTATTATCCCTTCTAGCAGTTTTCTCACTACAGAGGTCAAACTCACAGGTCTATAGTTTCCAGGTTCTGTTTTAGTTCCCTTCTTAAATAGAGGCACTACATTGGCTCTTCACCAATCTTGTGGCACTGAGCCTATGGTGAGAGAATATTTAAAGAGTAAATATAGGGGTTTTGCCAACACTGCACTGAGTTCCTTAAGAACCCTTGGAGGTATACCATCAGGACCTAGTGCTTTGTCAGTCTTCATTTTGTTCAGTCTACCCATGTCATCTTCTTGAGTTAACCCAATATCTGATAATTGTATTGTTTTATTTGTTACTTGTTGAGGCTCTTCTACCATTTCTTGCTCCCTTGTATATACTGATGCAAAGAAAGTGTTTAGAACACAGGCCTTTTCCTTATCCTCACTAATCAACTCACCACCCATCTCATTTTTGAATGGTCCAATGCTCTCCCTCTTAAGTTTTTGCTATTTATATATTTGGAAAAACTTTTTGGGATTAGTCTTGTTTTCCCTTGCAACTTGAGTATCATTTTCTATTTTTGCTACCCTAATTGCCTTTTAGCAATCTTTGTTGCACTCCCTGTATTTAAGAAAGAATGTTCACTTCCTGCAGACTTGAATAGTTTGAATGCTTTTTTTCTTTGCCATTTCCTTCTTTACATGTGCACTTAACACATTGGCTGTGACGTACTTCTTTTGCATTTGTTCCCCATTGGTATATACTGTTGGGTACATTTCCACAATCTGAATTTGAATTCTGACCATTTATCCTCAGTATTTTTGTCTTTAAATAATGTATCCCAGTCTAAGTGTTGCATTGAAGCCCTTAACAATTTGAAGTTAGCTTTTTTAAAATTAAGAGTTTTGGTTGAATCTATACAGTTTTGCTTTGCCAAACTTATCTCAAATGTAACCATGTTGTGATCACTGTTTCCCAAATGTTCACTTACCTTAATATTGGATACCATTTCTGTGTTATTTGTTATCACTAGGTCCAATATATTGTTATTTCTTGTCGGCACTTCCACCATTTGTGACATGTAGCTTTCACGAAGTGTGTTCACAAACCTGCTACTCTTAGCACTCTGACAGGCCTAATTTTTCCAGTTGATATCTGGATAATTAAAATCTCCCATAATTATAGTATGCCCAAACTGGGCAGCTTTCCTCATTTGCAATAGCAGTTGGGCCTCAACTTTGTCATCAATATTTTGTGGTTTGAAGCATATACGCACCAGCACCTTTTTTTTTACCTTTTACACCACATTTAGTCTCAATTTCTACCCACAAGGACTCCACATTTTGGCCAGTTTTCTCACTAATATCACCTCTCAAAATTGGATTTAACTCTGGTTTCAAATATCATGTCCCTTCTGCCTTGCCTCCGCTTTCTTAATCGTCCTGTTTCCTCCCGTCCTGCACGCCTCTGGCAGTCCTCCGTGTGCGAGCCTGCATCCACCAGTCCTCCCGTGTGCTGGCCTGGTGCCTTGCGCTCAGCGAGGGTGTCCGCTCTGCCTCGCTGCTTCCGTCAGTCTGCTTGGGTAGCGGCACTTCTCAGCCAGCTCCTTTGTTTGGGCATGCGCAGGAGTGGATTCTGGTGCATAGTCATTAAAGGGGCAGTGTCTGCATACTACTGACGCGTTAGTATATCGTCTATAGTAGTGCAGTCTGCATTGTTGCGTATAGCCTTATGTTCCAAGCATATCCTGACCTAGCCAGCGCCTTTTTGATTCTTGTCTGAGCTTACATCTGTGTATGACCCTGCCTAGTCCTGACGAAGCCTTGCTTGCTGAACTGGTATCTTCTGAGTATTCTTCTGTGTATGACCCTGCCTTGTACTGACCAAGTCTTGCCTGCTGTATTGGTACCGCCTGTGTATAGTTCCGTGTATGACCTGCCTGGCCCTGACCTGCTCTTGCCTGCCTATTGGAAACCATTCTCTGCGAACTTCTGTGTAAGACCCTGTCTCGACCTGTCCTACTCTCTGCCTGCTCATCCTGTACCCTTGGCTTAGCCTGTCTCAACACTCTCTCTGACCAGTGTATGTTCTCCGTTCCTGTTGGAGTCTGTATTCTCCTTGGGGATCAGGGTAGTATAGACTGTTCAAGGGGGATCATCGAGGGACTCCTTCGGCTCAACCAAAGGGGTCTAATCTAGCTTCGCGGCTAGCACCTTTATCCGGCTAGGCCGCAGCACTGTCCCCTTTGAGCAACCTATGTACCCAAGCCCCGTTCCCAAGCGCCGCACTCTAGCATCTTGCTTCCTGGTTCCTTGCTGGAGGAGTCCTATCTTCCTAGTTTCCACTCTATTGGCCCCTAGTGGATATCCACCTCAACGCATCATCACAATAAGCACACCTCCCCCTCTCCTAAACAGGGAATAGCCCTCTATATTTACAGCCCAGTCATGTGCATCATTCCACCATGTTTCTGTTATACCAATTATGTCCAATTGGTCATTAACCTCCAGCAATTCTAGTTCTCCTATTTTATCTACCATACTTCTTGCATTTGCTAGCATACAATTAATTTTGAAGTCTTTACATATATCACTCCCTACATGCCTTTTATCTACATTATCATTTACTAGGAATTACTCCCTATTTTGTACATTTATCCCCACCCTTTCTCCACCCCCCTGGTAATTTACTTGGACCCGGTTCCTATCAAATCTACCCAATTTTTCCCATCCATAACCCCGCTTTCCTAGTTTAAAAGTTCCTCCAAGCTTCTTAGCATTCGCTTCCCTAGCACAGACGCTCCTCTACCATTTAGGTGCAATCCATCACTTCCATATAGACTGTACCCAAGAGCAAAGTCAGCCCAGTGCTCTAAGAACACAAACCCTCCTTCCTACACCATTGCTTGAGCCATGCATTAAGCTCCCTGGGCTCCCTCTGTCTACCTGCACTGGCGCATGGCACAGGTAGTATTTCAGAAAATACTACCTTAGAGGTCCTTGCCTTGAGCTTGCACCCTAAGTCCCTGAAATCATTCTTTAGGGACCTCCATCTTCCTCCTAATTTGTGATTGGTACCAATATGTACCAAGACAGCTGG
Source organism: Rhinophrynus dorsalis (assembly GCA_037306005.1). Classification (NCBI taxonomy): domain Eukaryota; kingdom Metazoa; phylum Chordata; class Amphibia; order Anura; family Rhinophrynidae; genus Rhinophrynus; species Rhinophrynus dorsalis. Next base: position 54,046,911 of record CM074726.1, on the reverse strand, counting down.
ATCACTTCCAGCCCCTCCCAACAATCTGTCAGTCCTGTCCGCAACATGCTGAACCCGAGCAACCGGGAGACAGCATACTGTTCAGCATTCACGTCCTTGGCGGCAGATCTTGATATTTTTATTTCTGGAAAGTGATCACATAATTCAGTACTTTATACTAATAAAACTGACAAAGATGTCTCTGGACAGACATATTTAGGTGCTCCTGCTGATTTTACTACACTCAGACAAATGCACAGAATGTTCTATTCACACATAAGAGATCTTTACACAGCTGTCTACAAGCCTGGAGATTTGAAAAGTGCATTGCGTCCTGGATGGGCACAATAACTTTTCTTAATAAATAAATAAATGGGGAGCCTATCCCTGGCCTCTCAAACCTTTAAAATTGAACAGGTAAATCCAAGGATCTCTCTCAAGTGATGTTTTCATTGCAAGACCTGATCAAATATTTAGGGGCCACCCCTTAAAGGGATAGTAATACTTACATTTTAGTATACTGCATCTTGTAGCCCTTAAAAAAAAACAAATTAAATGCCCCCAGTGACTTCTCTCAGACCATTATGGTTTTGGCAAAGAGGGATCTGTGTGCCTTTGTTGTCTGTGTCTGCTCTGTACCGCACAGCTCCAATGCAAGTCCCCTCTTGGCATATCCCTGTGAGTAACACAGACGGACAGTGCAAGCGCACAGACCCCCACTTCACCAAGATGGCCACACTCTCCTATTCATGTAGGTCTGATGTGAAGTTATGATTTTAAATGATGCCGACACTTTACAAAGTTTATTACCCTATTTTCATTATTCGATGGATACTATGAATGAATCGGAGGTAACTTGTATTGACATGACCGTTCCACTTTACCTTTCTATCTAGACATTACTATCTCTTTAAAGTGATAGTAATGTTTCACAATAAAAACAGCGCCAATTAATCTTCAGAGTATTTTGGCCATGGAGAGTGTTATTTCAATACTGTCAGAGTTGTAGTACAAGAGTAATTGAATGATAAAGTATCCCCTCCCGCCCCTTTTACTGATGTAACACTGCTTACCTCAGAGCAGCAAGACTGTTTGGATGGATTGCAGAGAGAGAGAGAGAGAGAGAGAGAGAGAGAGAGAGAGAGACAATCTTCAGTGAAACTAAGAAAACCTGTCTAGGGGGCAGGGTTTTCCTTATGATCACAGTAAGAAGATTGTCCCTTGCTGTGACCTGTCCAGTCAAGAGACCAGATTCCACATCTGAGGGGAGGCGGCTTACACTAGGTAAAAGGGGTGGGAGGGGAATACTTTATCATTCAATTACTCTTGAACTACAATTCTGACAGTATTGAAATAACACTCTCCATGGCCCATATACTATGAAGATTAACTGGAGCTGCTGTTTTTGTGAAACATTACTATCCCTTTAAGTGAATGTAACAGAAGTTCATTTTTTAGGTGCTGGTATTCCTTATAGAATAGGTTATAACGGATATTAAGATTTAACTTCCATAAGTGACTATTTTTTTTTTCTACTCAAGTCTTATTTAGACCACTCTCAATTCTAAACCACTTTTCAAAAAAGCCATCCGACTGGCAATAGTACATAGTAAAAATGGTATTAAATGTTATATATATATATATATATATATATATATATATATATATATATATATATATATATATATATATATATCTTTATGTTGCTTATGTTGCTTTGACAAAATTTTCCAGACACTTTCTTTATTAAACTGAATTTATACCCCACTACAACATTTAGTTTGAAATCCATTTCTGTAAAGAATAGGGAACATCCCTGACATGTATGAAGCTAAAACTGACCAAGTCAAAGTGCAGACAGGAAAGAAATAAAAATCTCTATTCTTACCAGCATTTTGCATTTCTCACGTTCTTGGGCGAGTATAAGATCTTTTTCGTCTAGTTCTTCTCAGGCAATTGCTGGTTTCACTGGTATTGTCTACAGATGCAGAATGGCTGTTGGCAGTTTCCTGAAAATCACCCTAGGACACATACAAGAAGCAAGTATTAAACCTTTGGGAGTGCCAGGGGCTATGCAATGCAATAAATTGCATATCCTTCTAGCGCTCAAAGGGTTAAAATACCAGAGTTAAAATAGCAATATAGGTAGTTGCCTGTGGGCTATGGGAATAGAGATCTCAAAGTTTAAAACTCTGCCATGATCTCTCAGTTCCCCTTTCAGATGTCTGTGATCTGCAGAAGGTGACAGCAAACCAAGCTGATCTGAACTAGTAGGGCTGCACTGTACTTAAAATGAGAAATCCTGCAGGGAGTCGCAGTTTATTAACTAGGGGGCTGCATGTCTGATATGCCTGTTCTAAGGTGAGCAACCCAGAGGTGATGGTAATAGATAATAGAGGTAATAGAAGTGATAGTAATACTTAATTTTTTTGTTCATTTAGTTTTGTACGAATTAAAAAAATATTAAGAACTATGTCAGTCTTATCTCTCAAACCTTTATGGTTTGAGAGATATTTGCAACTAAAGTTCCCTCCTCCATGACATCAGCGCTCTAGCTGACAGACTTGGATTCTGGTCTGCAGACCGGCAGACGGCTCTTCAGGAGAGCCGAGATCGTGAGCTTTTAAAAGAAAAACTACTTCATTGGAATGGTCTACAAAGCGTGCTTGCAATCCAGGCACACTTTGTAGACCGTTCCAATGAAGTAGTTCTTTTTAAAGATTGCGATCTCAGCTCTGCTGAAGAGCAACCGGCCGATCTGCGGACCAGAATCCAAGTCTGTCAGCTAGAGCGCTGACATCATGGAGGAGGGAAATTTAGTTGCAAATATCTCTCAAACCATAAAGGGTTGAGAGATAAGACTTACATAGTTCTTAATATTTTTTAATGCCTAGAATACTAAATAAACAAGAAATTAAGTTACTATCACTTTAAAGAGAACTGTTTGGGCAGAGCTGCATAGCTATAACACAGGGGAAATCAACTGCTGGACCTCCAGCTGTTGGGGACTACAAGTTCCATCATCCCCAACCAGCTGTTGGATGGCTGGGGATGATGGCAGTTGCAGTCCCCTACAGCTGGAGGTCCAACATTTGACTACCCTTGGTGTAACAGATGCACAATGCAGTCCTGCCCACTTCTGATTCCTTTTTATTTATTTAACACTTTCAGTGCTGTGTTGCTAACCATTGCCCACCTTCTAGGGAACACTAATCACAATCTTACCTGTCCTAAAGCATCAGGCACAGATGCCCCTGTGGTGTTGAGTTCTGATTGTGTCTCCATGACATTCTCCTCTCTCCTAGCCTCTTCTTCACCTTTGTCTATAACACTATCCGAGTCTTCATCGCTGTTGTACCGCTTCAGTCTGATGTTGGATACAGTTGTCTTATATCGTCCAGGTGGAGCGACGGCCAGCAAGCCAGTGAATGTAAAGGCAGAGAGAAAACGTTGCTTGAGCATTAGGTACGCTGGGTTGTCCTTTAGCCTCTTGTCCACCATGTCACTGATAATCTCCATCTTCTCAGTGGAACTCAACACATTTTCACCCTCCGTGGGAGGAACAAGTCTGAAAGAGTTCTCTTCCAAAGCACTCTTCTGCAGCAGAAGTCTAGATAAAGTCTTGAGTGTGCAGATGGAAGGAGGCAAGTAAGCCATGCCATTATTCAATGTCTGTACATGTACCCCCTGTTTCCCCTCAAACCAATCCTTTACCCTGCCCTCTTCTTCCAAGGACACCAGGCTCCAGTCCAAGATATTCTTATCAGTGTTGGACACAGGAGATTGCGGAACATAGCTAGGAGCTGGAGATGGGGCAGGAGTTACAGTCTTAGAAACATCTCCGACAGCAGGTTGAGATATTGGCAGAATTTTTGCTATTCTAACCACAGGATATTTTTTTGGAGTCAGTGCAGGCTGAACTGTTGATTCAGAGGGATCCTGAGGACTCCTGTTTAGGTTAGTCAAGGTCTGATAGCTGGAAGCAAAGGAAGAAGATCCATGAGTTGAAGGCAGAGGAGCAGACAGCTGTGGGGAATGTGTGTCTGATGCTAGTGGTACATCCGATCTTTGGTCTACAGGTTTGTCAGTTGATGGGGTCTTCTTAGAAACCACTGGAGGTTTATGAAGAAAAGCAGAAGTGTTCCTTGAACTATAAGAACCTGAAGATTCCCGAGACACAATGGGACTGTCTCTGTTTTGGTTTTCTGGAACTTTTGATTTAGAGGATAATTGAACAGTCAAAGCCTGACCATCTGTTCCACTGACAGAACCTGAAGAAGAAGCACCATCTGAGCTATGTGGGAGAACATGCTGGACCTGACTAGGGAAACCTAAACTTTGTACCGACAATGGGACTATACCATGAGGGGTGACAATCCAGGTGAAGGGCACAGTAGTATTGCTGTTGTTGGCAGGGCTTAACACTGTAGGCATTAATGTTATTGAAGTTTGCTGTTGAGGCAGCCCTTGTGATGATGACATTCCTGGAGCTGGGCATGGAAATCCTGTACTGACCAAATTATTAGGACTACCCAGTGTCCCAGAAAACCTTACAGACCCAGTTAAAGTTTTTTGGTGATCAGATGACATTGGGTTGGTAACAAGATTATTTGGTGTCATTATCTGGCATGCAGGTAATGGAGAAAAAGGCATAACTGGCCAAATACTTTTTACTGCAGGGCTTGGTGACAAGGGTAGCACCACGGTTTGTTGGTTGTTGGTTGCTGGTCGTGGGCTCATCACCACGGGTTGAGGAACCAAAACTTTCTGAGGTAGTGCTTTCTTAGCTGCCCTTTGATCCCTTGATTCCTGCAGCCTCTTTTCCCTCAGTAACTCAAACACTGTCTTGGGCTTCGGAGGAATGGGTACAGGAGTTCTTGCCCTGGTCACAGTATTAGGGCTCATGGGACTTACAGCTATAGCTTGGGTTCCTGGATTTGTCTGCTGGGGAGCACTGGATGAGCTAACTGCAGCTACAAAATTGAATTAAAAAAAGGGGTGAGAAAAACTAACCAGCTAAACATAAAGATAAAGTGGAGCAATTCTTGGTCAAAGCAGCTGCATTGTAGCTGGCAAATAAAAATAACACATGATTTAAATGGGGCTTTCAAAGGGTTACCCAATTGCATGCTAGAGAGGGCTCCAATGCATGGAAGAGGGTTAAAACCCCATTTAAACCTCATTTAAGGGACAGAAACACCATTTTGACTTCACGTTCTGCTTTTTTCTAAATAAAATATTTTCTCACACCTATTTTGAAATGCTGAGGTGAGAAAACCATCTAATGGCTATTAGCACAATTTAGTAAACCAGGGCCTCTATGGGCAACATATTATTATAAACCCTTGGGTGCTGGAGATGTTTCCAGTGCATAGCTTTGCAATGTGTTAAGAGACATCATTGTTATTCAAGGGTTAAACTGTTAGGACAAGGGGCCATAGTCTACAACTAGAGGGACAGAGGCTTAGATGTAATGTAAGAATGTTTTACTGAGGGTGTTAGAAAAGTGGAACAGCCTACCAACAGAAGTGGTAGAGGTTAATACAGGAATGTAAGTATGCATAGGATAGGCGTAAGGCTGTCCTGAACATAAAACAAGACCAAGGACCAAATAAGGTTTGAGGTATCCGTAGGAAAAATGGGCAGACTAGATGGGTCAAATGATTCTTATCTGCTGTCAAATTCTCTGTTCCTTTGATTTCAAATTTGGCAAACCGGGCTCAAAGTAAATAGCACTTACCTACTAAGGGCTTCGGTGTTGAGGTGTCCTGGACAGGCAGAAGAGGCTGAAGGCCACCACTGCCTGCCTGGTTGAGTGGGGGACGCAATGGAAGAGCGAGCAGACTGTGGGCTGCATCGTTTGACTTGCCGGCCTTGAACAATAGAGAGGTTTATTACATCCCTAACCTCCAAAGGTTAGCTATAAGAGAAAACAATAGGCCTGAAGTATAAAGTTGCAATGGAGACATGCTGAGGCAGATGAACTGAACAACATGGAACAAGTAAAAAATGGACATAATTTAAATGTGTCCTTTTATACCAGGACACCTCTGTAAAAGCCCCATTTAAATCAATCAATGGAATTGATACAGTTTTTTCTGTACATCAGCCTCAGATTTTGCTTACTTTATTATTCATTCTAGGTGTCTCTATCATTGAAGGATTTAAAAGAACACCACCTCCACTTTCATTAAAGCGGAACTTTCATGCACATTAAAGTGCCCCCCAAATCATTTTTAACATGGCATTAAGTATATCAATACTTGTATTATCCTTAGTAAGTCCGGCAATATTTAGAAATCTAACTTAGTTAGGGGCTCCCCGGCAGACGACAGAGCAAACAACTTGCCGAAGAGGCGTCTGTGAGCTGTCCGTCAAGGGGAAGTAGCATTGTACCTTAAGGTACAGAAAAGGACGGACAGTGCAGGAGCACAGGTGCCTCTGCCTCAAGATGTGTTCTGGTAAGTATCAGAAGAAGTGACATTTCTAAATAATGCTGGACTTACTAAGGATAATGAAAATATACATGTGCTTAACACTATGTTAAAAATGATTTGGGGTGCACATTAATATACATGAAAGTTCCACTTTAACCCTTTGAGTGACAGAGGGGTGTCCAACACATTGTTTTACGATACAATGAACACCTCTCTCGCATTCAAGTAAATAATCTGGGCAGAAAATCCTATTGGCCACTATGAATCAATTCCATCTCGATTACTCCACAAAATTAATTTTGAATTAAAACTAGGTATCATATCCATGGAGGCAGACATGAATAGTTTAGCAAGGATCAAAAACAAGAAGCTCATCCCATAGAATAATTCCCAAGATAACTGTAGTAGTTGAGTGTTGCCTCTGTGGACGTGATATTCCGTAATAATTAAAGATTAAGTGTGAAGAACCTGTCTACACAGAATTGTTTCATAGTGTTCACTAGGATTTTCTGTACAGATTTATGTAAATGTGTGTGTGTGTGTGTGTGTGTGTGTGTGTGTGTGTGTGTGTGTGTGTGTGTGTGTGTGTGTGTGTGTGTGTGTGTGTGTGTGTGTGTGTGTGGTGTTATTAATCAGATGAGTTAGTGTTCCATTAAACCAGTGATTCTCAGCTTCACAGATTCAGGCACAACAGGAGGTCACGTTTGAAGGATGTGCCTCATTTTGCATCAGTAGATCAATCATAATGGAGGACTCATTGGGGACTCATCTGTGATTAGGTAGAGAGATACTGAAAATATGACTTGTTGGTGTGTCTTGAGGACTAATGTTGGGAAAAGTTGAATTTAAGGGATAGTAATGTTTCACAATAAAAGCAGATCCAATTAATCTTCATACTATTTGGGCTGTGGAGAGCGTTATTTCAATACTGTCTGAGTTGTAGTTCAAGAGTAATTGAATGGTCAAGTATCCCCCTCCTGCCCCTTTTACTGATGTAACACTGCTCACCTCAGAGGAGCAAGACTGTCCGGATGGATCGCAGAGAGGGAGAGTGTTCGGTGAGCATAAAAAATCTGAAAAACCTGTCAAGGGGGCAGGGTTTTCCTTATACTGACAGTAAGAAAATTGCTCCTTGTTGTGAGCTGTCTGGTCTCAAGACCATATTCTACATCTGAGGGGAGGTGGCTTACACTAGGTAAAAGGGGCAGGAGGGAGATACTCTGACAGTATTGAAATAACACTCTCTATGGCTCAAATACTACTAAGATTAATTGGAGCTGCTGTTTTTGCGAAACATTAATGTCTCTTTAAATACACATTTTGCCAGGCTAGATTCTTTTCAAAACAAGCTCAATGTGACGGTGCTATAACAATTATTTCTTACCGATTTCATTGCCACCTGGCTGTTTTCAGAGGCTGTTTCTTTGTTTGTTTGATTCCGAATTGACTGCTTCAGTTTCCGCTCACGGATCATTTGAATGCAGCCGTTTGCATCTATTTGAAATAACTTTAATAGAGGAAGAGAACAGTGAGAGGTGTGGATTTTCCAAAAGTCTAAGTATTTGTCAGGTTATGCATTTGCGTAGCAGAAACAAGCATGGGAAACTACTTGGGGAATTCTTGTTAGAGAAACATTTAGGCAAAGATAGACAACCAGAGCCGGCCAAAAAGGGGGGCCCGGAAAACATCATTCTTCTGGTTGCTTTCAGTGCTCCCCGAGTCCCTCCCGGTTCCCCTTAAGTTCACTATGCCACCGCACTTAGTGCACTGCCAGTGCGTGAGATGAAACCGAGACATCTTGATGTCCTGAATACAATCTATGCAATGAAACACCGGCTGCTGTCACTAGGGGGCAGTGCTGAAATGTTTCCATGGACAAATGATGACTCAGGCAAAGTTGTAGTGCGTTGTTGTTTGCTGTTGAGTCTGAGGAGCTAATCTTGAAGTTTAAAGTTAACTGGAGCAACCAAGCCCGCCCAACTTTTTGGACCAGTAAGTGAAATGCTGCAATGCCTGGATATGATATAGTTATAATCAGTATTTAATCATGCATAGTATAGTAATATGTTGTTGATGATTACTCTGGAACTCAGGAAGGACAACTGAAAGCAGCCGAAGAGCTTGTAAGAGGCAGTTTAGCAGTGAGTGGCCTGAATGAGGTTCAGGGGCCACATATTTTACATGGTTGTGGTAGATGTTTTAGTTTCTAACCTAACGATTTGTGTACATCAAAAGTCTTTCATATCTAATGAATACTGTTGTTTGCAGTAAGATAGCATGATCTAGAGAGAGATTTAAAAAGAGATCACTCTAGCCAGTAAACTTCATCTACAATTCAATGCAAACAAACTACTGCAAGAAAAACACTTGCCTATGTAGATCAATGTGTTAAATTAAGAGCCAGGAACATTTTCCCTTTAATAAAAATTAAGTAATTATATTTATTTTTTAGCAAACATCTTTCCCAGACAGCTCTGTTTTCCTTATTTTTTTACTAAATATTTTTGGGATGGCACTGCTGTTCTACACTGACAATGGTCCTACACACAAATACAAATGTATTGTTGCAATTCATTCAAACAGTGGCATTCAAATAAATATCTGTAGTGCCCCACTGCCCCATTAAGGTATTGTATCCATGTCACAATATATGTTAAAGTGAAGCATCAGAGGGGGTCAGGGAAGCAGTCTCTTTGGGTGCAGGAGTTGTGTGTGGAGTTTGAGTGCCACAGGGATATGAAACACATTGCTCTGAAATGTGATGTACACCCCGTGATATTCAAAGGATTAATCTTTACATTGTTGTTGGATTTTTTTGTTTTTTTTGGGGGGGTTTAACTAGAAAAGGCTAAGGAAAAAATCCTATATGTCTTATTTGTGTTCTTGCAGTGAGATCTCTACATTAGTGCTTGAGGATTTATTTGAGCACATCTGCTTGTGAGCAGGCAGGCACTTATCAGCCAGAATATATGGTACTGTAAGAAACTGTAAGGGTTAATATTTCCAAGATCTCAGGGTACTCACATTAGGACAGTCAATGTGCCTTTCTGGTCCTGAGTGTATCTCTACTCTGGGTTAACCCTGGGCAAGCAATGTGTATCTGAGTGTATCTCTACTCTGGGTTAACTCTGGGCAAGCAATGTGTATCTGAGTGTATCTCTACTCTGGGTTAACTCTGGGCAAGCAATGTGTATCTGAGTGTATCTCTACTCTGGGTTAACTCTGGGCAAGCAATGTGTATCTGAGTGTATCTCTGCTCTGGGTTAACTCTGGGCAAGCAATGTGTATCTGAGTGTATCTCTACTCTGGGTTAACTCTGGGCAAGCAATGTGTATCTGAGTGTATCTCTACTCTGGGTTAACTCTGGGCAAGACTGTGATAAAGTTGTGAATGTTTAGTCGTAAATGCACAATAATGGAAATGGTTTTGCAAAGTAAGTTTTCATTAATTATCATTATAATTGTGAGATGAATACGGTAACTATATATTTTAGTATTTGTAACCTCAATATACTCAAGAAAAATAACTCAGTGAATACAAGTTATGTGTTAGGGTGACTTAAAAAAAGAGAAGAGCCACTGTTCTGGGTATCAGATTTACTTATAGGAGCATTAGAGGATCATATCTTGGTTAGTGTGCACAGCATGTACAGGTATGGGGGGGTACTATATGGGGGGAGGGGGCCCCAAATTGGTACCTTGCCTAGGGCCCTGTGGAGTGTTAATCCGGCTCTGTAGACAACAGATTTAGGCACTGATAGACAACAGGCTTCACAACAGTGTGCAGTGTCAATCACCCACTGCAAGTGCCAAGGGTAATTATTCACAGATAAATTATTTTCTTAGTCCACTTGAGAACACAGATTTCTCGGGGTTAAACCTCCTCCACCAGGATACAGGGCTTTCAATAATACCTCCTCCCTTCTCCTTCCCTACTCCACCTCATTCACTAGTTTACATATAGCAAAGTACAACGCAATGCATTGGAGACCTCTTAGGGGGTTTAAGGAGTTAAAAGTCTTATGAAAATCAAGGGGAAGTTTATCTGTCCCTCAAAAGTGAGTCTGGTTTATGGCACAATTGCTTCTCTTTCTCTCTCAACATACCCCTCAATTCTTGATGACCAATGCATTCATTAGCAATGTACTGAATTACCCCTCTGGTCCTCTAGGCAGCTACTTACCTGGATGAAGAAGGTGAAAATGGGAGTGCTGGTGACCTTCACGGAGCACAGCTTCTTTCTCATCACATCGGCTGAAACAAAACAGTCTCTTAGACATCAGATTTAACCTTTTAAGTACCAGAGTGTTCTGCAACATGCCACATACTCATTTATAAAAAAAAAAACAAAAAAAAAACAGAAGCTTACCACTTCAATCAATGTCATCAGGTTCCTTATGGCACAGGTGGTTTGCCCCCACAATTACGGCACTTTTATTTTGTACTTACAGGGCCACAGTCATCAAGCTAAATCGGTGCAATTCAAAAAGAAGCCAACTTCACCATATGGAAAAAATAAAAATTCCACAAATTCCCACTGATTTATACTGAGATTTGAACCTCCTGAATGCTACAGAGGTCCCCAGTGTATTAAGAAGCAATGCGCTGAAGACATTTCCAGGCATTAAATGCACCATTTAACTCAGTGGTAATTTTCATCCCCCCAATGATGCAGTTGGTTTCTTCCAGAATTGCACCTCTTTAGCTTGATACATACAGCCCAATGGTCCTCAGTTTTGCAATACATCAAAGGCTATTCAAGTAGTTAATTCCTATAAGAGGACTGGCATTCAAACTATAGAACAGATATGTACAAACTACAGCCCAGGGGCTATCTGTGGCTCCCAGTCAGGGGCAGCTGTAACTTTTTGGGAGCCCTAAGTGACAAATTCACATAGGGCCCCCCTTTACTCCTGCACTGGTATTTCTAATAAGACATTGCCATCTGATGTTTACATGTGGCGGCACTACTGTATATGACCAGCTGGGGGCACTAAGCAGTCACTTATTCTGATTATGTTGTAGCGCCACCACTGTTCCCAGGCATGCAGCGAAATCTGAACTTTACTTCAATTTTTATTAATTCATACAAATCTGACCCATTACAGAACATAATAACATTTACCTAGTGTTCAGCAATTAGGAAGACATTTATTACCAAATATATATTTGTGCAGAAATATTTAAGGTAGCTTATTAGCCCGGTTATAAATTGTGTATACTAGCCAGTTTAAACTCTCTTTTTGTCCTTTTGCTCATGCTTGTCTTCACAAGAAGGACCTGATGAAAATGTGGTTCTCAAACTGAAGAGTTGACACTTTCTATGTAAACCTTATGATTACTGTAAAGTTGTGAACGTGCTAGCTTCCTCCTTGTTTGTATGTTTATATAATTTATTTATTTATTTTTTATAGGGTTCAGTTTCCCGAATTGAAAGTGGGTACTCCCACTGCTGAGAGACGTTTTATTCAAAAGTTATCGAAGCTCAAACGTGACTTTTTTCGATGCAGTATCACAATGGTCTGAATATTTACCATGGTGCTATTGCTACTCCATCCTATAGACAGCTCTGCTCAGTTGATCATAAATCTCCATAGTTCAGCGTAGCAACAGCACCACTGTAACATTTCAGGACACTGACATACTATATATATAAAAAAAGAAAATAAAGTTTGAGCTGCAATAATCTCTGAATAAACACCTTCAACAGTGGGAGTACCCTTGTTTTATTTGGAGGGTTAAAATATTCAAAGGAAATAATTAAATATATATATATAAAAAAAATAAAATATTTATATATACTAGTGTAAAAACCCGTGTACATGGGCCAAGGTTCGGGTGATGTTAACCTTTTGAGTGCAAGAGGGTTACGCAACGCATTGCGCAAAGCAATGCGTTGTGTACCCCTCTGGCACTCAAAGGGTTAAGAAGTCGGTCCTGCTCTGTGCCCTGCCGCCAACGCAGTCATGCACTGTAGAGACTGCCCGAAAGCACATAATGCTCCCAGCACAGAACTCCCAGCATTCCGTGCTCCCACCACAGAACTCCCAGCATTCTGTGCATTCGGGCAGTCTCTATTGTGCATGATGGCTTCTGACAAACATCCTAGCGAATTACTATATAGGATATATATATATATTACGAGGCAATGCACTGCTACCCGTCTAGCTCAAAGGGCTAAATGTATTTTTTTCTCATATTAAGTGTTACTATCCCTTTAATGATTTATGAGTCTGAATGCTAAAGATATCTCTCACGCTCTTCAAAGCAATATGTGGGAGACCTCTCTAGCATTCTAAGGGTAGAAAGCCCTATTAAGATCAATGGAAAAGTTCATTTATCTTCTGTGATTCCTTCATTTCGCCTAGAACCTCAACAACACAGAGATGACGGCAATGCAACATTTTCCATTGATCTAAATTGGGTTATCTGCCCACTGAATGCTAAAGATGAATATTAAAACAAACGTGGTCTCAGCACCATAGTTTTGTTTGTTTGTTTTACCTTCGGTCCATTTCCTTCTCAGCCTTCCATAGTCTGATGACATAGGGAGTAACACTTTGCCCACCCATGGGGTCACTGCAATAAGTAATTTCCTGTCCACGGAATCTTTGTACAGGTCCATTCTGCGATGCTGTTGTTGCAGTCTCCTAGAATTACAGCTGTCTGTGGGCTGATTTTGACATGTTCCAGTCCCCTCAGTGGATCTGGCTTGCTTTTCGGAGAGTCTCTGGATCTGGATAGAGCAGGCAGGACATTCACCTACATGTGTATTTACCAGCAGAGTATCTATGTCCCCAAAAGACCTGGGGCTTGGGCCAGCCTATTTAACCCTTTGAGTGCCAGAAGTGTATCCAACGCATTGCTGTGCAAAGCGCTGGATATGGTTCTGTCACTCAAAGGATTAACAATGCACTGTGTAGCCCAATTACACCATTACTATTAGCAAATTAGCCTCATGCCCTAAACTACAACAAGACCCAGGGGCTTTAATCATGAGAAGTGAGAACCCTCAGACAGTACACAGCAACACAACTGGAATGTAGCAATGAGGGTTAACGTCTTAATACCCGATAAAGTGCCAGTTCTAGGCAGTTGCTGCCTACTGGGAAATCCGTCCCTGTCCACCAGTAAAGGATAGGAAAAATACCACAGAAACCCACTGACGTTGGATTTGCTGACACTGGGCTTCTATTGGGCAAACAGAGATGTTGCTTTCTCTCCCATAAGCACTGAGTGAGAAACAGACATCACCATCTCTGCATATCATGGAGATCTGCAGGGGTATCAGAGGGGAAATAGATGATTATTAAGCTATGGGAACTCTGTTACTATAGCTATGAGGACAATGGCAATAGTTTAAAAGGGTATATTAATGACCCCAATAAGATCCATTTCAATCAGTCATCCTGGCTGGGAAGCACTTACCTGTTTCTCCTGGCGGCGCTTAGTGTTTCTTCTCAGGATTTTGTAGACGTCGTCTTCCCCAATCTGCAGCACGTGTTGCCCAAGGTCTGCAGCCTGCAGAAATGTAAGAAAGAGTACAGGAACATGAATAAGGTGTGTACCAAAAATCATAACAGTGAAAGAAGTATCAAACTATAGTGTTTAACTAAAAACCACCACTGGGCACCCTGAGTATATAATCCAGTGATTCTCAACTCCAGTCTACGATAAACCAAAAGGCCAGGTTTAAATGCTATACCTACTTAAGCACCAGAAGCTCACAATAACAAATCCACTGATTTCCCATATTTGATCAGTGATATCCAGAACACTTGACCTGTTGGTGTGACATGAGAACGGATGTTAAGAATCACTGCTATAATCAATATAAAACAAAAATAATGGGTCATGTGTACAGAGAGGGTAAAGCCACCTTTGGTTATCCAGGTGTTTGAGATTACAACTCTCATCATCCCCAAACAGCCGACGACTGAATTGCCGAAGCTTGCCAACCTCTGGTATAGATACACAGGTAAAGGCGATGAAATCAAAGGGGGGTAATTTGGGGCAATCCAAAGGCAAAGCTTGGAGGGTCTTTAACCTCTTGAATGCTAGCGAGGTCTCCAACACTTTGCTTCACAAAAGCTGGTGACCTCTCTAGCATTCAAGGGGATAAAAGTCCTTTTTAAATCAATAAAAATGTTGGTAATGTGCAAATGTCCCCAGTGGTGCAGCTGCTCTGCAGCAAAATTAACCCCTTAAGGACCAATGACGTGCCAGGACCGTCACAAGTTTTGGTCCCCAGTGAAGGTCCTGGCACATCATGAGTTAAGTGATCACAGCACACCATGCTCTCCAAGACCAGAGTAGTGAGTTTCATCCTTTCCCTTGGCAAGCAGGCACATTATGATCACACACATGTGTCAGATCAGGGAATGTAATCAATCTGGTCCTAGAGTGTAAAGAGAGTGTAGACAGCAATTTTTTCTTCAGAGCATTGGATTCTGGGGTCCCTGAGCGGCGTACAGCCTCCAGGGGACCCTGGAATTCCATGACGTGCCAGGACCATCACTGCTCTTTAAGTGCCGGACCAGGCGTGAAGGTCCTGGCACTTCAAGGATCCTACTTAGTACATCAGCCATACTGTTTCAATGCCCCAGAACGTTTTTGTTAGGAGCTTCGAAGTTCTTACCTCCGCTAGGAACTCCTGTGTGTCTTCAACCACTCTGTCTGTAGAATGGGGATAGACGATACCTTTCAGTATAGTGTTGAGCGGAAAACAAATTTTCTTAGTGGATTTCTTTCGTTTATTCTTGGATCTTTTGGCTTTGCGGGAAGATGCCAAGGGCTCCATGAGTGTCTTCCTTTGCTCCACAGAGAAGTGCCTCCTGGGAACCCACATATCGAGGCTGGGTATTAAGTAGCCAGTTTGTTCTCGATCCTTAAGGACCTTCATTTCGTCCTCTGAATTGTCCATCAACTCCATCTCCATATCTTCGCTGCTGCTGCTGATACTGCTGCAACTTTCAGAGTCACTCATGATATCTTTCTTTGCTGTTTTTCCTTTCTCCCGCTTACGCTGGGAAAGAAAGACAAGGTTTCAGGATTGTATCGAGGTGTGACTGGTAATAAGTTAACAGCATTAACACTGAACTAGATTTTAACATTTTATATTTTTTTGCTAAGGAAAACCTTCTCTTAAAGGACCACTAATACTAATTAATTAAAGAGGTTGATATCACTTTAAATATCACATACTTGTGTAAATCATCCTTTATGTTGTTGGTTTTTTTTTTTTTAAATAAGAGCTGAAGTCACTTAACCCTTTCAGTGCCAGAGAGGTATCCAGTGCCTCTCTGGCACGCAAAGGTTTAACTGACTGTGATTAGTGCCTACTGCTCTTGTGGTCAGGAAGGCTGTTGTCTTATCTCAGCCCATTTACAGTTAATCTTGGACTATTAATGAGATCCCTGGAAAAAGGCAGGAGTATCTGCTCTTGCAGTACATACGTAAGACTAGATTTTAGGCCTCGGTAAGCAAAGAGTGTATTTTTATGCATGCTGCATTTAGTCCTGGGTATTTAGGTGTACATAATACCAGTTCATTTTTAAGTATTAGTGCTCCTTTAACAAAAAGAGAAACACTGATTAGTCTTAACCAGGGCAGAAATTAAAGCGGCCACTATGAATATATTATGTGTGGATTGGTTCCTTAACATGAACCTTTGAATGCCAGAGGGGGTTTGCAACGCATTGCAAAGCAAAGCGCTGAACACCTCTCTGCCACTCAAAGGGTTAATAGATAATAATTAATGAAAGACTAGTAACATATTGTTTTTTTTATAAAACTTTGTTGCTCTTATAAGTGAGATTTCAGATGAAAAATGTCTTACCTTGAAGTATCCTATCATGGCTTTGTATTTGCTCAGACACTGGGATCCGGTCCGGTGAGTAAGTTCCGTTGCTACTTTTGTCCAGTGGCCTGTCAGGAAAAAAGCAAAGTTTACACAAAACATTATCAACTCCTAACAGCGATACGGATGGTGGTTGGGGAGGGGGTGCGGAAGAGTGAAATTTGACAATTCTGACATTATCAATAACGGACACTGCTCCCTGGCAAAGCTCAGAATGAGAGAGGATGAAATGGTTTATGAACAAGGTGAGTTTACTACACAAGCACACAGTGAGGGTGATGCACTAAGAATCTGGAACAATTCTGGGGCAAACTAACAGAACCAGAAGAGGCAAATAAAATTTCCCACTGAGATATATGGGGAATTTAACCACTCGAATGCTAGCAAGGTCTCCATCTCATTGTGAAGCAATGTGTTGCGGACCTCTATAGCATTCAAGGGATCATAACTAACTTAAATCAATATGCATTTTAGGATTTTTTTTATCTATTCTCTATGGTGCTCTTGGTCTGCACCACTTATTTTAAGGACCATCAGCCTCAGTGAGGTTTACTGTACCAAGAGGAAATGGAGGAATTCTAGAGCAAACCAACCATTCCATACGATGAAAATGCAGAGCAGAGGCCTCCTTACCTATCAAGGAGTTAAAACCCCATTTAAATTAAAGGAAATGTTAGGAATTTGTGTTTGTCCCCTGTGGAGCAGAACTAGTACAGTCCTTTCATGTATATCAAACTCAGCGTTGTTAGGGTTCTGGATAAAATGAACAGAGATTGTTCATTTAATTCCAAAGTCAGGGGTGGGCACAATGTGGTTCCCTTAGTTGTCACTGGACTACAATTCAAATCATATTCAGATCACTACTGATCAGCTGAGAATGGTAGAAGCTATTATTATACATCAAATAGATGCCTACAGATTCTACAATGCTGTATATTAAGGTGGCAAAGTGTTACGTGAGGTACAAGGATATTTACAATCAAGATTAAAAGGATATTTACAGTCAAAAGTAAAAGTTACAAGGATATTTATAATCAAGATTAAACGGTAAAAGGATATTTACAGTCACTGGAGACAGAGGGATGATGAGAGGGTCCAGCAACCCTATAGCTTACAATATGTTGTAGTACGTTATAAGCTGGATGACCACAGATTGCCCATTACTGACTTAGACTGATGTGGAGGAGCATTTTAATGAATGGGCATAACTGGTGTTCGCCGTGGTCTCCTGTCTCAGGGGCAAGGCAGTGAGTTCTCAACAGTCTCCGTTCTACAGGAAGGAACCTGTTAAATCCTCTGTTACATAATCAAGGTGTGAGGCTGTTCTGGGTGACCGACACATAAATGTAGCTGTTTTCCCACGGATCAGATGGTAAGAAAAGAATGGCTTCAACAAAACTTATTTGGATCCTAAATGTCTTCCTATATTTGTAATCACAAATATCATTCACGATGACAGTAGGGGCCTCATGGGTTCTTATAACTGGACATATCTTGATGTGCAGCGAACCATTCTGAGTGATCAGAAACTTACCGACTCCATATTTCTCTGTGAGTTCCATGAGTTTCTTCTTTTCTTCTGCGCTCCACTTGCCTTTCTTCACGTCCGAATGGAGGACTTTAAAGTACCTGAGAGGCAGTAAATGGACAGTTTTTGGTGAAGAACATTTCCATAACAAAGTTATTGGCTGCTCTGAGGTCTTGGTACTAGCATTTTAAGAATTATTCTTTGGTAAATGTCAACAGATAAAGTAATCAACTGCTGGGGATCATGGGAATTGTAGTCCCCAACAATTGGAGATCCAACAATTAACTCTGGTTTAGACTAATAAATGAGTCTTATGTTACTAATTTCAACAACCATTCAAATATATTGATACTAACATTATGCTAAAGAGTTCTCCATGCTACATCTATCTAGAATCCAAGGGCTTAAATGGATTTCTTGTTAGGGTTTTGACGGGGACTTTATTTGAAACTAAAATGATCTTTGACAGCAAAACATTTGAGAATTTAACCCTCTGAGTGCCAGAGGGGTACGGAATGCATTGCTTTGAATATATTTATAGAGAGGAGAATATGTGTGGTTCCACTTTAACCATTCCCTGCACCTACCCTGAAAATTCTTGTCGATTGTCTCCTGGACCCCTAATTGTCTATTCCCTGGATAATTCTTAACCCTTTGAATATTGGGGGTGCACAATACATTTCCCTGGCATGCAAAGGGTTAAACAGGCTGTAAAAGGGTGAATACAATGCCCTTTTAAATGTTTGTCTGTGCTCCAAGAGTTGGGACAGGAGTTCCCATAGCTCAGTACTGATTTGTTATGCTGCGGTTTGCTATGAAGATGATCTGCAAGGCCGGGTAATGTCAGGGTCTCACTCCTGGGCCTTCTAAAGAAACTAACACTGAGTAGGAAAAACAGAGCACAACAAAGGAATTTTGAGCTAAGGGAACTCTGTTGCCATAGTTATTAGAACACAGCCAAGTATCTAAAAGGGACTTGTATGGACCATAATCTGCCCCTTTAACCATGAAGACCTTGGAAACCTTGCAGGAAGTAGCTTGTGGTCCACTTGGTAAATATGAGGAGCTATGAATTCTACTTAAGCACTATGGGCAGTATTCAGAAAGAGAAGAGGTGCAATTCTGGATTAACCCTTTGCGATGCGTTGTGTTTTCTCTGGCACTAAAAGGTTTACACTAACTGCACAATAGAGAAAAAAATAAAAAATACCCAAAATCCATGATGTGAGATATTATAATAATAAGAGTAAAGACGGCTTTGGAGTCTAGATCTCAATGCAAAATAATATTTAGTCTTAGTGAGACTCTGATGGTCTTCAGAGTATTCTATACAAACCTCTCCCTGCACTGAAGGTCGCTCCTTCCTGGCACCTCCTTCCGAATTTTGTACCAGTTCTTCTCTCCGTATTTTGCAACACCATGCAACAGCATCTATATGAGTTGAACAAAGAACATGGTATTTTAATCCTTTGGACATCACTAAAAATGATCAAACACCTTGAGTTCAGAGGGGTTTACAAATCATTGCTCTGAAATGCTTTCCCCTCCCCTTTGCACTCGAGATACTGAAGGGCATCTTCATCTACACAAGACCTATTTCACCATCTCAATAAAAAAGATGGTATCGTGTTAGCCAGTGGAGTAGATAGGATTCAGTGTAGCAAAAAACTCACAAGATGTGATACCTTTTAATGGCTAACTGAGGACATAGATACAAGACCTGTGGACTCAGTGGAAGGCTGGTTGGAGTTAATCGTCCCTAACCCCTTTGCTGCAAGAGGCGTCAGCCAATTAGCATCACATGAACATTTCACTTTAAGGAATAGTAACGCTTTATAACTTCACTAGAACAAAAGTGGATATTCCATAAACTTTATATACACATATAAACCCTAAAACAGTTTTTGAGCTACAGAGGTTGTTTTTATTAAATAAATTAGAGTTTAATCTCAGCATAGACAACAATGTAGCCTCCAGGCTGCAAAACATCTTGAATTTGATATTTAAAACTCTGTGTGGCTGGGGGGGGGGGGGATGGTGCAGCACATTCCAAAGCAATGCATTATGTACCCCCTGGCTTTCAAAGGATTCCAAAAAAATAACACTTTGTTCTGGCTAAATGTATAACCACATTTTGTCCAGAAAGTATTAGGCCTCATGATAAAAGCCTAAGTTATGGATGAGAAATTAATTAATACATTTGCAAATCTTATTCATCAAGAAGGTTCTGTGGGTGTATATTTAGTAATTTTACTTTGATTAGTACCCAGGCATGTGATCTAATTGCTGTAAAAGGCCACGTTTTCTGAAAATAAAGTAAATGATCCACTTCAGGGACACATGGAAGAAAGCTCTTCCAATCAGGATTCTGGCTCCTCCAATCCCCCTCTTTAACCTCCACCACCTAGAGGCTATTCAGTTACATAGATACAGGTATACATACACACACTTATATACAAATATCTCAGGGTCGTGTCTTACCTTGTCTTCTTCTGGAGTCCAAGGCCCTTTCTTTATTTTGGGATCCAAACTCTTTGACCATCGAAAAAGTAGCTGCATGGCGTCTCTGCCTTCCATGAAATAGGCAACTAGCAAAATTTCATAAATGAATTACAATGTCACAATATCATAAATTAATTACAATGTTACCATGTAGTGCTTTGGTGGGCAATAGGTGACCCTTAGATGCTTCTCCTGTGGCCACCATTCTGTTCTGCAGTAAAATGTGAAGAGGATATAATTTATCTTTCCCATATCACGTGACCTTTTTTTCCACCCGAAAAAGCAGCACATTCTCTTCCTTTTACTGCAGGTTATACGGCCCTTTACAACTAACACTGTTCCAACCTAACTCCATGGGTGCTAGGGAGGGTTTCAGTGCTAGATTGGCCAATTGGTTATTATCTGAGAACAAATTCTATATTTCTATGAGTGACCCTAATCGGCAGCTGATGCTGGTGGGTCATCTGATTAGATAGTGGTTGGTGCTTTCCCACAAACACCTCTGCTTGCCATTTCAAATGAGGGGCTGCAACTTTCCACTACTATTCGCCACTTACTTTTCTGGTACGGTATATGGTTCCCAACTCGCATTTGCTGGACAAAGTGAGTCAACATCTCATCTTCTTCCTTGGTAAACTCTTTCCTCTTGAAGCCCTTGCTGGTGAGCTGGTATTTCTGCAGGCACTGGAAAGCTGTTCTGTTTGTCTGAAAGAAACACACAACAGTCTGACATGGATAATAGTAAAAGCATAAGGACATTCACTCACACCAATAATGACAGTAACGTTTAGAAATAACAGATTAATTAATGAGTAATAAATAGGTGATAAAGCAGAGCTGCCTTCTCCAGAGATATCACTTATCCAGTTCCTATGTTATTCTATAGAGTCTATACACTAGGATCTCTAAACGTGTAGAAATCTTAGTACACAGGCTCCATAGAATAACATAGGAACTGGAGAAGTGATAGCACTGGACAAGTCAGCTCCGGTTTATCACTTCTTTATTACGCCTTACTGCACCTCCCCAAATGTCTTTTAAATGGAAAATATTTGGGAAATATATATTGTACGATTTATCCTACAGAGAAAAATGAGAATTTTCCCACGGCTAGGAGGTGTTTTATTCAAAAGCTATTACAGCTCAAACATGCTTAATTTAAATGCAGAACCTCCATGGCCTGACACTTCACTTCCTACAGCAGCCTATTGAGAGTTATTGTCACTGAGCCAGAGGCACAAGACATAATGGTTCAATTCTGGAACAAACCACTGCAACACTGGGAACAATACCCCCCCCCCATTGATTTGATTGGTGAATTATCTCCTTGAATTCTCTGGAGGTCTGCAATGCGCTGGAGACGTCGCTATTATTCTAAAGCTTAAAAACAGCATCTATATCAATGGGAATTTGGGAAACTTTTATTTATCCCCTACGGTGCATCATCCTCAGAGATAATAGCTGTCCACAGACAGCTGTACCCAGGCTCCACCAGGCAAGGCACTTCAGGAGCCTTTAACTCTGTCCATGACCACACCCACACTAATGGCCCCACCCCCAGTCTCATCCACTGGTATCTGTCACAGAAAATACCCTTGGTCTATGACAAGCAAGAAAAAAGTTTTAACCTCTTGTTTGCTAGAGAGATCTCCCATGCATTTCAGAACAATGCACTGGAGTTCTCTCTAGCATCCAAGGGGTTAAATAATAGTCTCTATACCACGGCTGTCCCAGGGGCTGCCAATAGGCCAGGATATAAGGATTTCCTTGATTACACACAGGTGAGTCAGTCACAATGAATGATCCACTGATTATCTCACCTGTGTGTAAGCAGGGAAATCCTTACATCCTGGCCTGTTGGTGGCCCCTGAGGGTTGAACTGGGACAGCCTTGGCCTATACAACTGGTGCTGGGACACTGAGATTGCTCTGGCCACACCCAACTCAGGAAGTGGGCGTGGCCAGCACAGCTGAGGCACCCCTCAAAGTTTGCAGCTCCAGGTAGTTGCCCTCTCTGCCTACAGCACCGCTATAAAATTTAAGGCGACGTAAAAGTACTGCAACCAAAGAAATAGAAGTTTGAGCTGTAATAAGTTTTAAATAAAAAAACACTGCTTTACTTCCAGAAATTACAGAATAAAGTAGATGTGGAATTTTGCTGAATAAACGAACAACTCAGAAAGGTCTCTTCTTCATTTCTGAACACCACCAACCAAAAAACGTAAAACCTTAACATTTGCCCATCTGCGGCACACTCACCCCTAATTCCCCAGCAATGGCTTCCCAGTTGACACAGCTATGCTTTTCTGCAATTTGCCTCATTTTTAGCACTTCATCCTCCGTCCAGTCCTCCTTGTTTATGCTTGGATGTTCGCTGTTCTGCCAAATCATCTTCAACTTCTGTGCGCTGTGAACTCCCTCAAACTGTGTCAGACAGAAACATTTTTAGGATGGAGAACAAACGTAGGATAAAATTGTGAAGAAAAAAAAACATGCTTGATCTAGAACGTAAAAGAAAATCTTATGGTGTTCAAAACAGAACAGGAAGTAATTATACTTTAGGTGAATGGGAGAGAAACAAGAGGTCAGGGTTCTAGAGTTGTGGACTCCCCGGTGTAAATGAGAATGCAGGCAGTATTCCGGAAGCTAAAGATAAGCAATTCTTGAACAACACAACTGCACCATAAGGGACAAATATTCCCAATATGTTAAATGAATGTTTAAACCTGTCTAATACTAGAGATGGTTGCAATGCATTGCTTTACAATGTGCTGGAAACCTCACCATCAGTCAGTGTGTTAAAAGCCCCATTTATAGCAATGGTAATTTGGTGATTTTTATTTCCTCTCTATAGCACACTGTGATTACTCCAGAAATGGTAATCTTTCTCCTAATGAATACAGCTCTAAACGCAGTGAAGAAATAAAGTATTCATCTCATTGAGGAAGATGTACTATGGCATGATAAAGAGGAGATGACTTCTCCAGTGATATCACTTCTCCAATTCCTATGTTATTCCATGGAGCCTATACACTAAGATGTTTCAAGAGGGAGAGATCTTAGTGCTTTGGCTCCATAGAGTAACAAAGGAATAAAGAAGCGATCTCTTCATCAGCCTTTTATCACAACTTAGTGCATAACCCCCTTTGCGTTGCTCTGATTCCATTTCACTATCTCGATCTGTCTCTCTCTCTCTTGAACTCTATCAATGATAGAGATATCTATCTATGATTGCCTTCTTTTCATGGTCTGTTTATCCCTAATTTCCCCCTTACTCTATTTTGCCTTCTCTCTTGCTTTCCTTCTGTCTAATACCCAGACACCACTGTCTCACTCTCACTTTCTCTCCCATCTTCATCTTGTTTTCTGTCTCACTCCCTTTCATGCTGTAAGCTCTCTGATTCTCTCTTTCTCCCTGAATTCTGGGACTGCTTCGGGACATCCCTATCATTCATGTGTCCCCCATAATGAGCAAGAGGAAAAGAGAATTTTTGTATATACTGATAAATCATTTTCCCTTAGTCCACTGGGCAACACAGCACATCCCACACCACAAAGAAAAATCTTACCTCATGTTGGGGGTTTGCTTGCCCTGCTATTTATTGGCTCCTCTGATCTGCTTCACTACTCTGCTCTGAGTAAACTGACAAGTGGGTGGAGCCTCTGGGGTAAAATAGGACGGGAGTGGTTAATTCTTAAAGAGCCCTCGCTTCTGGAGGAGGGAACTTTACCCTATGGTCCCTGTGTCCCCTCACAGACGAAGAGTAAAAGAATTATCGGTAAGTACGAAAATCCCCATGCCAAGTTTTTTTCTCCAGCATTCCCTCATTTTTGGCACTGAAAAGGTTCACTCTATTTGCTGTTTGGGGGACTTTTTTAAAAATCTTATTTCTTTTAATAAGCAATATGGATTTATTAGGCACATTGTATTCCATCCAAATGGCCCAAGCACTGGTAAGACTACAGTAGGTTGAGGTTGCTAGATACAAGAGCCAGAAGCTGCTAATAATCTACACTCACATTAATGTTGGAAATCTTGTCCCAGTCATGTTCATCTGTTCTCTTCCCCAGCAAGGCTTCTTCCGAGAGCTGACTGGAACAGGACAGAAATATAAATGCACAGAAGAGTCAGCTTAAGACACACTCAGAGGGAGTGATGGATACAACTTTGATAACAGGTGCTGGGATCTAAAATGGAACATTGTTCACAGGAATAAGTGGCTCTTAAGGTTCTTTCATATGAGAGACAGAACTGCATCACCCCCTGCCACAGTTCTGTTGCCTGTCTTGTGAACTCACCTTTCTCTTGTATTCTCTCTCCTCCCCCATCACAACATCAAAAATCTCTAGTGCAAAAGGTCTGCCATCTGTCACATAGTCACAGAGCAGATCTGCTTGCTGCTTTTTTATTGCATTCCTGAATGGGCATGTAGTCCTATCGTGAGGTGATCAGGGCTGGAGCAAGGATTTTTGCCACCCTAGGCAAAACCTAATTCTGCCACCCCTTGGCTCCACCCTTGTGTCCTACCGCTTTATGCCCCGCCCTGTATGTGTTTAAGTGTCAGTGTGATTGTGTGTTCCCTATATGTGTATAAGTTTCAGTTTTTGTGTGTGTTCTGTATATGTGTATGTGTGTGTGTGTGTCAGTATGTGTTCCCTGTATGTATTTAAGTGTGTCAGCCTCTGTAAGGATATCAGTGTGTAAGTATGTGTGTGTGCTTCTCTATATGTGTATCAGTGTGACAGAGTGTATGTTCTCTATATGTGACTCCCCCCCTTTGACTGTTGATCCCCCTTTGACTCTCTCTGTCTCCGTCTGACTCTTGATCCCCCTCTTGACTGCTGATCCCCCCTTTGACTCTCACTCTCCCCCGTTTGACTCTTGCTCCCCCTTTGACTCTCTCCCCCATCTGACTTTTGATCCCCTCTTGACTGTTATTCCCCCCTTTGACACTTTCTTCCCCCGTCTGACTCTTTATCCCCTCTTGACCCCCCTTCCACTTACTCTTCCCGCTGCACGTCTCTCTCTCAGTGAGTACGTTTCGGTGCTCTCCCTTGGCTGGCTATTTTTTTTTAATGTAGCACAGCGATGCCCGTTTCTCTCTCCCCCTCCGTTCCTTCAATCCTGGCCCAGAAGGAGCGGAGGGGGAGAGAAAAATGGGTATCGCTGTGCTAAGTTCAAAAAATAGCCAGCCAAGGGAGGGCACTGAAACATACTTTTTTTTACTTGGGCAGTAAGTGGTGAGCAGGGGCCGGCGCCTACCTACGGCGCCCTAGGCTGGTGCCTACCTCGCCTATAGGTGGCGCCGGCCCTGGAGGTGATAGTCATCTGTGTGAAAGACACCACAGTCCAGCAGCATTCAGAATGAGTGACATAACCAATACAACATTGCTGTGCTGGTGTCACCTGCCTGAAAGGGACATTAATACATTTCTCATTTATAGTTGTCTATCAAACAGCAGGCAGACCTATCTATTTATATATATTCTGCACAATGTCTGCATTTGCCTTATTTGCTTTGTTTCATTTCAGGTGTGTGTTTGTTATTCACCTCCTACATTAAACAACAGACTTCATCAGTCTCAATGAGATTATCCAGTGAGAGACCCGCCATATAGAAGCATGGGTAGGGCTGGTTACAGCTATGAAGAAAGCTCCGCCCGTGATACTAAATGGACATGAAAACCTTGTGAGTAATGTGTCTCTGTTGAGTTATAGATAACAGCAGCATTCAAATACAAAAAAAGAAAGTAAATAGATATAACTGACTGAGGCAGTGAATGGGCCACAAAACAAGATGTTGAATGTTTTGAGAATTGACAGTTTTAAAAGCTGTGTTAAAATACATTAGAAGGAAATGAAGAGAAATAAAATATTCTCCCTAGAAAAGCAGTATATTCTTTTGTCTGGAAATTGCAATAACAAATGGGAAAAAATATTTAATCAAAAACAGAAGCAAACCAGAAATTAAAAGTCAGGTAAAAAAGAACAAGGGTCGTACTTGATGTCATCTATTTCACTCTCAGCTTCCTGGATCTGTTTTGCCAAAACCTTCTTGTCAATATCTTCCTGGGCATCATCCAGCTTCTGCTGTAGATACTCCAACCTAGAGAGACATATTTCACAATAGGCCTTAAAAGGATAATAATGCTTAATACTGGAACGAAATGCAGGTTTATGCTGCCGATATGTCTTATTCAAAAGTTAATACAGCTCAAACATGTATTTTTTTTGTCTGCAGTGCTTTCACTGCCTGAAGCTTTACAGTGGAGCTATTGCAACAGCACAAAATGGAGATTTATGGTCAACTGTGCCACCATAACATTTCAGGCAGATGAAGTATTATACCTTTAAGTATAAAGTCATGGTAAAGAAATTCTGGTGCAAAGAAACAGTACTGTAGGGGATAAATAAAAATTCTCCAAATTCCCACTGATTTAAATGAGGCTTTTAACCTCTTGTAAGTTAGAGAGGTCTCCCATGCATGGTGAGGCAATGAGCTGGAGTCCACTCTCACATACGATTGGGTAAAAGCTCCATTTAAATCACTGGGGATGTTTACTTGTTCCCTGTGGTGTAGTTAGCTTCCTCAAGAAATGCTCCATTTTGTCAGTATACATAAGGCCAGATATCCTATTGAAATGTCGCCCTTGAGTTGGCAACCATCAAAATGGCGAGTTAAAAATGTTGTCTGGATCAAAAGTGCAACATAAGGCCCATTATATCAGAGCAAGCACTGGACAATTACTAACTCAGCGTCAGATCACCAGTAGCTTTTATACACTCACTGTATATTATAGGGGTGTGCAATTTTTGGCTCTGCAGCTGATGCTGGACTACAACTCCAATCATATTTTTGACTGTTGGATATTATATTCATGGGAGCAGACAAGATTCTATCTGCAGGATTTTGTAACCCTCCCATTGAAATATTCATAGGAAACAATAAGTGAAAGGAGATTGAGATCTTGGAGTACTGAAAAATACAATTGGTGCTACCTCAATGGATGTGATATCCAGTACTCCGTAAGAATTATTTTGGAGAACCATTCCATGCAGAACTGATTAGCCCCTTAAGGACCCATGAAGGTCCTGGTGCGTCATGAGTTGGACATGCGATAAGGACACAAGACATGCCAGAACCATCATGGATTTAAGGGCTCGCCGCTCGGCTGCAAGCTACGAAAATTATCCAAGACTTACTTGAGCAATTTGGGCTGTAACAACTTCTGCAAGCGGTCACTGATCACTGCTTGTCTCAGCTCGGTTTGATCCTTGTTTCGCCCTACACACAGACATATGGTTTAAAAATAAACACCCATTATACAAGGATGTTTTTCTTTTTAAACATTTGGGTGCCAGAGCAGTAGCCAACGCATTTCAAAGCAATACACTGGCTACCTCTCTGGCACTCAAACAATTAATGGGAACTCTACCCAAAGAATAATGGTAGGTACAGATGTAAGGTGTTTCTATTAGCAATTTCTGGCAGTCACAGAACCACACATACACACTGCCTGAAAACCCCAGCCTTGTGCAACTGTCCACCAATAGTCACAGACCCACACATACACTGCCTGGTACCCCAGCCTTGTGCAACTGTCCACTGATAGTCACAGACCCACATATATACTGCCTGGTACTCCAGACTTGTTCTACTGTCCACTGATAGTCACAGACCCACACATACACTGCCTGGTACCCCAGACTTGTTCTACTGTCCACTGATAGTCACAGACCCACACATACACTGCCTGGTACTCCAACCTTGTGCAACTGTCCACTGATAGTCACAGACCCACATATATACTGCCTGGTACCCCAGCTTTGTTCTACTGTCTACTGATAGTCACAGACCCAAACATACACGGTCTGTTGCCCCAGCCTTGTTCTACTGTCCACTGATGGTCACAGACCCAAACATACACGGTCTGTTACCCCAGCCTTGTGCAACGGTCCACTGATAGTCACAGACCCACACATACACTGCCTGATACCCCAGCCTTGTTCTACTGTCTACTGATAGTCACAGACCCACACATACACTGCCTGGCACCCCAGCCTTGTTCTACTCTCTACTGATATTCACAGACCCACACATACACTGCCTGGCACCCCAGCTTTGTTCTACTGTCTACTGATATCACAGACCCACACATACACTGCCTGGTACCCCAGACTTGTTCTACTGTCTACTGATAGTCACAGACCCACACATACACTGCCTGGTACCCCAGCCTTGTTCTACTGTCCACTGATAGTCACAGACCCACATATATACTGCCTGGTACCCCAGATTTGTTCTACTGTCTACTGATAGTCACAGACCCACACATACACTGCCTGGTACCCCAGACTTGTTCTACTGTCCACTGATAGTCACAGACCCACACATACACTGCCTGGTACTCCAGCCTTGTGCAACTGTCCACTGATAGTCACAGACCCACATATATACTGCCTGGTACCCCAGCTTTGTTCTACTGTCTACTGATAGTCACAGACCCAAACATACACGGTCTGTTACCCCAGCCTTGTGCAACGGTCCACTGATAGTCACAGACCCACACATACACTGCCTGGTACCCCAGACTTGTTCTACTCTCTACTGATAGTCACAGACCCACACATACACTGCCTGGCACCCCAGCCTTGTTCTACTCTCTACTGATATTCACAGACCCACACATACACTGCCTGGCACCCCAGCTTTGTTCTACTGTCTACTGATATCACAGACCCACACATACACTGCCTGGTACCCCAGACTTGTTCTACTGTCTACTGATAGTCACAGACCCACACATACACTGCCTGGTACCCCAGCCTTGTTCTACTGTCTACTGATATCACAGACCCACACATACACTGCCTGGTACCCCACACTTGTTCTACTGTCCACTGATAGTCACAGACCCATGCATACACTGCCTGGCACCCCAGTCTTGTTCTACTATCCACTGATAGTCACAGACCCACACATACACTGCCTGGGACCCCAGCTTTGTTCCACTGATAGTCACAGAACCAAACATACACTGACACCCCAGCAACACACCAACCTTGATCCAGTGACAGTCATAAAACTACAAATACACTGTCTGCTTCCCCAGCCCTGTTCCACTGTCTACTGACAGTCACAGAAGCACATGTACACTGCCTGACCCACCAGCCTTTTCTACTGTTCTCCCTGTACTTCTTCAGGGACCCTGGGTTCCACAGAGTACAGTTTAATAACCATTGCATTAGAACACTGCATGTAGAGATGCGGAAGAAGGCAGACATTAACTTACATTGTTTATTGGCAAGTTCTCCAAAAGGTTTTATTCCTTGAGCTGCTTTATCAATCATGTCCTGGTTAGCTGGAGGGCCCTGCATTAAACAATGAATCTAATGAAATCAGCACACAATTTACAGTAACTGTAATAAGATGAGTGAGATATACGTGTAAAGTAAAGAGTGGAGTAAATAATATCAGCTAAGTATCTCCATATGTTCCTTACTGCAGTAGGGTACATTGCATGGTGGGGATGCACAGTAAAACAATAGATGCAAGTATGCCTTGTCTTACAGATGAAAATTGCATTTACTGGACCCTTAAAAAAATAGCTAACATTTCCTAATAATCACCCCCTCTTACATTGACATGGCCGCTACACTAATTTTGCCTCTATTCTAGTGATAACACCTTCAATTACTCATGGATGTTGTGTCAATGGCAGACATGACAGTTGCTGGCAGCACCACAGGAAACAAACTCCACCCACTACACATGGTATAATATTAACCCTTTAAGGGCCAGGGAGATTGACAACACATTGCTCTACAATGCTTTGTCCATCCCTCTAGTACTTAATCCCTTAATGGCCTCCAAATCGGAGTGCAGTCGGCCATTAAGGACCACAGAGCTTTTTTTTTTTGCCCAATGGATTCTGGGATGGCAGAGCAGCATTCAGCCATGCTGCCATTCCATGATGTGCAAGAACCGTCACTGGTCCTTAAGTGCCTGGACTGGCATGACTGTCCTGGCACTTCAAGGGTCGTTAAGGGGTTAAAGGCGTAAGTAGTCTCCTGCGTTCTGCCTGCTTCAGTTTGCTAAAACTGCCAGCAACTGTCATGTCCGCCTCCATGGACATGACATTAAGAGAAGATGTTCTCTCTTGAACAAAGGCAAAATTCATAGGAATCCTTAGGATTTTCTTGCCGCAATAAAGTGTGTGTGGGTGTGGGTGTGGGTGTGTGTGTGTGGAGGAGGTTACTATTAGCAGGTGGCGATTCTCCTTTAAGGATCAGAGGGATGAGAAATGCATTGCAAATCAATACATTGCACATCCTTCTGGTCCTTTTTCCTTTGAGTGCCAGAAAGGTGTCCACTGCACTGCAACTCTCTGTCACTCAAAGGGTTAAATTAGGGTTAAGCTCAGCAATTCAGCTCCCATCGAGGCTTTCCCAAGAGCAAATGAAATAAAAGTATACACAGCATGGCTAAATACAAGAGCAATGCCAAACGTGTGAATTAAACCCGCCCTCTGTTATATCATGTAAACATCATCAGTCATACAAGCCCCAAAATGATCCCCATGTTGTACGCCACAATGTGTCTGAGACACTGCAAGCATAGGAATCTTCTGTAGCATCTTAAAGGTTCAATTAACAAGCTAGCTGATAAAGAAAGATTATACTCACCACTCCCGTGACCTTGTCCTTAAAATATGGCTTCATAAAGTGTCCAATGGCGAGGTTTAATGGGTACAGTTTGGCCTCTCCGGCCTTAGGCAGTTTTAGACCTGAAATATCCCACAGCAGTTCTTCCTGAGACAAAGGGGAAAGAAAATATAACTTGCAGTGATAGTACACCAAAATCTAAATATACAAAAGGGGGACACCTACGGTGCCGATATTTACACCAGATTTGTACTACTTAGGCCTAGATTTAAAGGCAACCGTTAAACCAGCCGCTAAGTGAAAAAGGCACATCGCTCGCAAATAATACATGAGTTACGGCAGATTCAATAACTACTCTACGAGAATAGCTATCGAGCGTAGGCACACAAAAAACACGTAACACAAAACCCGTTGTCGCTCATGTTAATGCACAACGGGCGGACAAATCACACGATAACTGAGCTCCAAACAACATGTAACATAACGGCTGCCGTTGTCAAGCAACCATGATTGATGCCAAAACAAATTCAAACACACATCCAATCCCAAAGCCCCAATGTATCAAATAACTTCAAATACACCTATATATACCCAAAAATAACCGCCACACACTGTCTGTTATCGAGTTCTTCAGAGCCAGATATCAGGACCCAGGAGCGGAGGATAGTGATCAGAGAGAGGGAGACAGGAGCGTTCATTGGAGGTAGAGGAGTTTTGGAGTTTGGAGAGAGGAGAGCATTGCACAGAATACGACACATAGCACACCTTTGCACATATTACATACACACATACAAACACATACACATACATACACATAGTCCTTTTATTTTATAACACCTCACACATTTTACTTTTATTTTTGACAGTGTGAATCTGGGAGTGAAAGTGTGTGACAGAGAGTGACTGGATCGAGTGTGTCTGTGAGGGCCTGTGGGAGTGCCTGGGTGTGACTGGGTGAATGATGGCGAGGAGAGGAGGACAGGAGAGAGGGATGGGGAGAGTAGTGGAGGAGGAGGAAGATCAGGAGGGGATCCCTCAGCAGAGCAGGGGTGGGAGAGGGAGATCCGCAGGGCGGAGGGGGACCCGGCCCACAAGAGCAGGAACACGCAGGACAGGGACAGAACCTGCAGTGGGACGAGGGGTAGTTGCTGGGGAGCACCCCACACAGTCAGGGTCAGACCAGGCAGGGCACTCCGGCTCTGAGTCATCCCATGCCGGAGCTGATGAGGCCAGGATCAGAGACCCAAAGTATACAGAGGAGGAGAACACGGCTCTTGTGGAAGCTGTCCTGGAGAGGCAGAGTGTTCTCCACCCGACAGCGAAGGTCCCTGGCCTGTCAGCGAGGAGGAAAGCAGCCTGGAACCAGATCTGCAGCCGGGTCAACGCGGTGGCTCCATGCAGACGGGACGTGGAGTCCATCAAGAAGCGATGGGGCGACTGCCGGAGGGTGGTCAAGACCAAGCTCTCCGAACTCGCCAAGCACGCCCGAGGCACTGGAGGTGGCCCACCTGTCCCTATCACCTTCTGCGGCTGGGAGGAGATGGTGCGCCAGAATATGTCCCCAACCCTGATCGAGGGGGTTGTTGGAGGAGCTGACACTGGGGATGAGAGGACCCTCCACACTACCGGTAAGTGCAACACTACAGAACAACACACTACAGCAACCAACACCAGCTGCACACACACTCACACCTCAACACATGTCCATCATTCATGCACACAACTGCACCAACACAGCACCCTGAGGGTTAAAAACAGGACACAACACAAGGACAAATATCAAGGTCCAACTTGGAACAAACCTGTCCAAGTCCTACTTCAACCCTCCTGTCGCTGTGCTCATCACACACAATACACAAACCATGCAGTTCCAAATGTCGACTGTCATCACTGTTCACACACAATGTCACCCATGTCCCCGCTGGGATGTCAGCACTTAACCCCTCGAGTGCTAGAGGGATCATCAATGCATCGATCAACAATGCTTTGGCAACCCCTCTGGGACTCAAAGGGTTAACCAGACAACAATCAAGTCAATAGGCCAACGATCACATGCTACACAGGGGACATTCACTAAGCGGTGACAAACACATGGTGGAGAGAAATTCACCCTCACACATCCTCATTTCACCAATACCAGTGTTAGCCTATGGAGAATATGCAATAACATGAATCAAGTTGCTAAGGTCCCATCGTATACACTCCATAGAAAACACTGGAAATGGGGAAATGAGATCACTGGAGAAGTCAGCATTATGTACACTCCATCATGTCAACAACACCGCTTACTGAATCACAAAAAGGATGGAGCAGGTCACACATCACAGTGGCACTGAGAATAACTGCTTGTATGTGCAACACACAGGCCTCAAACAATACCCCAGAATTAAAGGGGCAAAAAGTAGGCCTTGGTGTTGTGTCTGCAATCATTTACCCTAACTTCAAATGACATATCTCACATCTGATTCCCACATGGATCCTCAGGGGTGCTGATGCCATGGATGGATGGTACACCAGACACTGTTTGCAGGATACACATGGGAACCAAATATCATCCATTGTACCTTGGTCACCAACAGGCCATGAATGATAGATATCTCGGACTGAGTACGGTTGCCTCACTCAGAAGGATGGATGGGCTCATACTCAAAGAAAAACAGGCCTCAATCAGAGATATCCCTCACTACTGGCGTGATTGTTGCCCTTCAGGATTCAACTGGAACACACGACATGGACAGGATCCTGTCCAGTTCATCAATCTCTGATTGCCAGGGTGGTATCCCATGCCCTACAATGAAATGCATAGGATATGATCCTGACAACCAGAGAGTCACCTGTCAAGTAATGAAAAATTGTGAATTGGACGGGATCAGCTAAGAAGATAGGGTTGAATAACACTTGATTCCCACTGCACATCTGTTCAAACAAAGATATGCACACAAAGGAAAATGGTCAGATATGTACCTTTCAAATGGCTCAAAATATGTCCCAACACGATGTGAACCCAGAGATCATCTCACTGCCTGTGATTGCCCTACTGGCCAGATATGTGCATCCATCAGAAACTAACTTACATTGATACCATCCAAATACACATACCTAGTATATCCCACTCTACGTAGATGGGATATACGAGGTATGCTCATATCCATCATATCAATCCAATGTATATTTTGATGGGTGCACATATATAGCCAGTAAGGCAATCACACCTACTGAAATGATCTCTGGCTTCATATCTGGAAAGGATATATTCATATCCATATGAAAGGTACACATCCACATGCATATATGACCATTTCTCCTTGTATGTAACTGTAATAGCATAGCAATTGTTAATTTCACCAACATGTGGATCCATGTTAGTCCTATCCCGCCAAACCTCATGGTTAGACAGATATCGCTCTATTTGACAGCTGGAGATTCCAGTCATTAGAACACACGGAGGCTCTTCAGCAGAGCCTAAATTGCCCCATTCAGAGATGGAGACATCTTTGAGATGGTCAACAAAGTGTGCCAGGTTTGCAAGCACACTCTGTTCACCATTCCAATGAGGTTTACATCTCTGAATGGGGCAATTTAGGCTCTGCTGAAGAGCCTCTGTGTGGTGAAATGACTGTCAAACATGTCAAAATGACTGTCAAATAGAGCAATATCTGTCTAACCATGTGGGTTGGAGGGATAGGACTAACATCGATCCACATCTATCTCTTACAATGCCTACAATATTACATCATGGTGAAATTAACCATTGCTATTCCGTTAAAGGGATAGTAATACCTAACATGTGAAAAGAAAAATATATTGCAGGGTTCATCCCCCGAGCAAAACAAGGGTATTCCCACTGCTCAAAGGTGTTTCATTCAAAATGTAGCACAGCTCATAGTTGACTACTCCAGCGGCAATATCACAGTGGCCTGGAACTCTAAAATGGCGATGTTGCTAGACCATCCTATGGACAGCTTACGTCCAGACGCAATAAATTCTCATAGGATAATGTAGCAACAGTGCCAATGTACAACTTCAGGCCACTGGGATATAGCACCAAAGCAATTTTACTCTGAGCTGGGAGACTTTTTGAACAAAAACCTCCTCCAGCAGTGGGAGTACCCTTGTTTCACTCAGGGTGATAAACCACAAAACATATATTTCCCTTTCTGCATTTCATGTATTAGTATCCCATTAATCCCATCATGGCTACGTTTACTAATCACACAATCTCAATTCTCCACACAGCTTATGGGCCTCCATCGCAGCAGGAGCCCGTGGAGGAGCCGACCACACCACCCAGTGAGGAGGATACAGAGGAGGGGACTAGCCACTGGGAAGCGTCTACAACCACCACACCTCCTCCCCAACTGGCTGCATCACCACTGCCTGCCTCTCAACTGGCTGTCTCTCAACTGCCTGCCTCTCAACTGGCTGCCTCTCAACTGCCTGCCTCTCAACTGGCTGCCTCTCAACTGGCTGCCTCTCAACTGCCTGCCTCTCAACTGCCTGCCTCTCAACTGCCTGCCCCACCACAGGATGCTCGACAAATGTACAGCGGCTGGATTCAGGGGGAGAGATGGATGCATCCCACTAGCACCGGGAGCTATTACCCTCCAGCAGCAGCACCACCACCACCAGGGAGGCAATGGCTGCCCGGGAATGTGGCCACCAGCCAATATGGGCCATATTCCACCGAGATGGATCTACCCTCCTGGATGACTCCCCAGCATGGCCCCAGGTATGATCCCAGGTGGGGGCCAAGCACCTACCACTGGCCAAGGTATGACCCTTGGCCACTTGACTACCAACACCTGGGCCTGATTGGGGAGCCCCAGCGCCCTCAGCCAAGGGACTTGTTCACCCCACCACCTCAACCAGCACAGACATCAGTGGGCAGCAGTGGGTCCCTTGATGTGGTGGGCACCCACACACCGTCTGTGCAAGCCACTCCACCGACACAAACAGCAGTAGCAGCCACAGCACACCCAGTACCAGCAGAGGAGACAGCAGAGGCTGGGGAGATAGAGGCTGAGGAGACAGCTGAACCTGTGGAAGCAGAGGCTGAGGAGACAGCTGAAGCTGGGGAAACAGAGGCTGAGGAGACAGCTGAAGCTGGGGAAACAGAGGCTGAGGAGACAGCTGAAGCTGGGGAAACAGAGGCTGAGGAGACAGCTGAAGCTGGGGAAACAGCACATGTGTCACCGGCCACTCCCATCTCCAGCAGTCAACGCACCCCAGATCTGGAGGCTGAGTGCATGGCCCTTCAAAGAGGACAGCTCCGGGCAACCCACGCCACCAACGACAACCTCACGAGGAACCGGAGGGAATCCCGGAGGAACACGAACAGGTTGGAGACCAGAATCCAAGCTCTGGAGTCAGAGGTTGCCAGGGGGAACACACAACTCCACCAGATACATACGGGGATGATGGACATGTTTGCACAGGTGCTCGTGGAGTTGCGAGAGATTAACCGCAGGGAGAACCTGAGGATGGAGAGGGAGAACCTGCGTTCCACAGAGGGGTCCACTGCACCCACCACCCCTTCCAGTGTTACCCCAGAAGCCACACCTAGGGGACAGAGGGTGACAAGGCAATCAGCCAGGGCATCCACCTCTGGCACCAAGTCTAAGGCCCCCCCCCCAAAAAAAAAAGAAATTAAAGGCCCAACCTGTCATCTGCCCCCTCAATAAATGAAAATTGTGCTTTTGAATCCTGTCTGATCTGCTGTGTAATCACTTATAGATTGGGTGGCAGGGTTGTCTCCAATGCATTGCCAAACAATGCAGTGAACTCAACTCCTGCCTGGGGGAAATGTTTGTGTGATGTTACAACATGGGTTCACACACACCCACACCGTTGTCCAAATTCACCTGGCAACCCATCCCTGTAGCCATATAACACAACAGTGTTACATGGCCATGATGTGTGTCAGATTTGATCAGAACATACCCCTTAGCACAACAACTGGTGCAACACTGAACATTCGTCTGCATCAATTGTTGTGTTTGAGGGGAAAACCAAACTAACAGCTATGCGACTTAGCAGGGAAATAACAAGCAGGACAGATTGAACATCCATCAATATGGTCTTTAAATCAAAATTCTATTGTGCAGCTGACATACTGGGGAACACAATGTACACCCTAGGATCTCAATGTGTGTGTTACACATTGTGATCCTAGGGTGAGCATTGTGTTCTCCAGCAAGTCAGTTGCACAACAGGAGTTTGAATCACAGCCTAACTCACTGCATAACCCAAAAATCTTCCTAAGATTTCATTGTGTAGCACGCACATTGGAACCTTAGGCTGAGCATTGGCTTATGTATTAAAGGGATAGTAAACCTTGAAAATAAGTTCATTCTATATTGTAGCCCTTAAAAAAACATGTAAAATGATATAAGTCTTATATCCCAAATCATATATGTTTGGTAGATAAGACTGATATCATTTTTCATGGTTTTTAAAGGGCTACAATGTGAAATAAACTTATTTTCAGGGTTTACTATCCCTTTAAGTTGTGTTGTTGTTTAACTAAGGTTATAACACACTTCACCAGTAATAACACTTGTCCACATGGTTGTTTTTGTTGATGTAGCCCATGTACTGAGATATGACAACCTACAGCAATCTCAGGACATTGATTATATTGAGCAACACACAAACCATGGACATCACATCACAGTGGAAGTGTGTCCCCTGTATCACCAGCTAATCACTCACAACACACATCAGTGTATCACTGCCATCATGTCATTGCATGTATACATCACAAAGTCCACTCATGGTCAGGCAACTAGTGGACTCCTGTGATGTAAATCATGCCTTCCTTTGTATGAGGGATACTCTAGCCTTGGGTACGGTTCCACATTGACAGGTGTTTGATCCAACATTCATTCATACAGACACGGATTGAGTAGAGATGTTTCTTGTGTATGTAGCCAATATGCATTAAACACTTGTATGAGCACAAAAAGGTACATCTGAACTAAATAGGAATACATTAGAAATGCTAGTGAACTGCTCATGTGTTGTCTACATCGTTTGGCATCTGTGTATGAGCAGTCTTACTGTACAGGTCTGATACCTGGATGTTAGTACACACATAAATTTGTGTCCATATGTGAATGTTCCAGTAGAGGTTGCTGTGAACATCAGGTCAAACATTGCATCACCAACACAATCACTTGGAACGCCAAGGGGTGAGCTTCATGGAAGTGTTGTCCAGACTTCAGTCCAGTCATATGGAAACTCCTCTGTTCAAGGATGGATCGTGCTATGGATGCCTGTGGGACAAGAGGACAGGATTTGGAACATCACCCTCGAAGTGATCGTCATGCAACAGCTACAACATCATGATCCTCTTAATCTTTCCCGTTACATAAGTCTACACAAACCACTGCTTTGTAATGTGTTGTGTACTGGTCTATGAACCATCATGGGGGGAACTAAGGGGATGTTAACCATCCTTAGGGATATTTGCCCCTGACATGGTTACACACATCAACAAATATGTCCTAATAGCTTCCTGACAACAATATATTTGGGCTGCCACTGTCAGAGACAGGCCAAATATGTTTGGTTCATGGAGCTAGTAGGACATATTTGTTAATGTGTGTATTTCTTTCTGGGGCACATATCACTGCACACACATACACACACACAGGGCAGCATGGTGTCCATGGAGATGTGATCCACATTTCATGAGCTCCATGTTGTGTAACACACTATTACTGTCGATCCACCCCTCTGCTGCTTTATTCAACTGTAGCAAGCTACTGGTCCCATGTCCCCACGAATGCCCCCTGAACCCCTTATGTGACAGAGTTCTATCCGATGCATTGGCTTGGATGAGACTCCCTTGCTACAGGGGTACCATGGTTGCTATGGGTCTGATCCTAGCAGAACACTTTAGTTGGTGCCTAGGGAGCTGTGGGATATGCTGAACAAGGTTAAAGTGTTGTACCTTGGTTTCCAGGGGGGGCATGCATGATATCCTTGAGGTAGCAGTATCAACATGGACGACAGGTTGTCAGGTGTATTCGGAATCTCTAGGCCCAATCTGACTGGTCCACGGAATAGTTGATGCTGGTGGTCCATACTGCAGCCAGTGACAGGGCTGTGTCACTGATCCTGTGGGGTGAAACAGAACATGTGTGTTGTGGTGGGTGTGTATGCATGGATTGTGTGCATACATGTATTATACTCACAGCAGAAGTGATCCCTGATCAATCTGTCCCTTGTCTGCATCCCTGTTGGGGTTTCCTCACACTCAACGATGTCCACAGGGTCTTCAGGTCTGGGTGGGGGATGGACATCGTCGATGAGTCTGGTGTCCACCGCGATATTATGTAGGATGGCACATGCCACGATGATGTCGCAGACCTTGCCTGGTGCATACTGCAATGCTCCCCCCGAGTGGTCCAGACATCGGAATCGGGACTTGAGGAGGCCGAAGGTCCGCTCAATGGCATTCCGTGTTCTGGCATGAGCCTGGTTATATCGTTCCTGGGCATCGTTTTGGGGATTGGCGACCGGGGTGAGGAGCCATGGCTTGCATCCATAGCCAGCATCACCTGTGGAAAGTGAGTGACATGGTGTGACAAGGAGCACATATTGTGTAAATGTTGTTTTCTGTGGTGAACGTACTAGCACATGTGTATGTGGTGTCATTTGGTGCTGTTAACTCACCCAGAAGCCATCCGCCTGTATAGGTCCCATTTTCGAAATCCCTCTGCACAGATGAATTTCTGAGTATATGTGAATCGTGACAGCTCCCGGGAAATTTCGCACAGACATTCATTATGGCCAGGTTGCTGTCACACACCATCTGCACATTCATGGAGTGGAAGTTTTTGCGGTTCAGGAACATATGTCCCTGACGTGCTGGTGCTTTGATACGGACATGGGTGCAATCTATTGCACCCATGACCCTGGGCATGCCTCCCCTTGCATAGAAGCCCTGCTTCAGATGTGTCCACTCCATATCGGTGATGGGGAAACGTATGTAGGTACTGGCCTTGGCTTTGAGGGCTGGCAAGACCTGGGCCAGCACCCTGGAGAATGTGGCCTGGGACATGCCAGATGCGTAACCCTCTGTCGACTGAAAGGCGCCACTTGCCATGAAGTGTATGGCACACAGGAGTTTTTGAAGGCCAGTTAGAGCATGGTTATGGGTGCATATGGGATCCACCTGCTCCTTGATGACCTCATACAGGGCTATGATGCTGTGTGGCCTCAACCTGTAGCGATCAATAACCTCGTCATCGGTCATTCCAAAGAGAGTGACCCTTGGACGGTATACCCTGGGCCTTGGTGGTCGTCTATGCATCCTGGGCTGCTGCAGGGGTCCCTGTGGCAGCTGGGGAGCATCCTGTTGCTGCAGCTGTGCATCTGCAGGCAGGTGTCCTCCGGGTGGGGATGGGCTCCTGTGTGGCTGCTGAGCCAGAGCCTCCTCACTTGCAACAGGTGGAGGCTGTTGATGAGGCGTGCTTGGAGGTTGCTGATGTTCCCCAGCTCTCTCCCTTGCACGCCTTCTCCGCAGCCTTCGCAACAATATGTAACCCAACATACTGTTTGCTCTCTCTATCTGTCTCTATCTGTCTCTCTCTCTCTCTCTCTCTATCTCTCTCTCCCTCCCTGAGTGGAAAACAAGCCACAAGTGAGTGTGTTGAGTTGTCCCTTTAAGTACTTGCTAGGGCGTTGTGTAGGTGTGTTGATGAGGTGAGTGCTGACCAATGGTGAGTTGTTTTTGTCCAGGTAAGTGTTTGCAGGTGTGTGTGTGTTATAAGATGTGGTGTGTTGTGCTTGTTCTGTGTGTGCCATTTGCGGACGTGCAGTTGTGGGGTGCAGGTGGCGTGTTGATGTTGCCCAGGTGAGCTTGTATTTGCAGGTGTCCGCTTTGTGTGATGACCCCCATTGTTCCGTGCCATGTTGTGTTGTTGTTTTTGTGTGTTGTTGTCCCTGTGGTGTTGGTTGTTGTTGTTTGTGTAGTGATTTGTGTTGTGTGTGCATGTTTTTGTGTTGTTTTGGCATTGCACGGGTTAATTTTCCCATTTACATGGTTGTGCGGTAAGCATTTGGTGTGTTTTCCTCTGTAACGGGTGTTTTGTTTTGGCCGTTAAGTGTCTAACGTGTGTGAGAAGTGGGTCTTAACTTTTAGCCGTTAGGTGTGTCTATTTTTCAGCCGTTATCAGTACCGCAAGCCTTTGAATAGCTCTGGGGTATGTTGTTCCATGCGTCTGAATGCACGTAAGCGTATCGGCCGTAAGGATTCTACAACTGCCGTTAGCTGTTGTTTAGACGGATCTTTGAATTGCAACATGACACTTA
Organism: Rhinophrynus dorsalis; assembly: GCA_037306005.1. Lineage (NCBI taxonomy): Eukaryota > Metazoa > Chordata > Amphibia > Anura > Rhinophrynidae > Rhinophrynus > Rhinophrynus dorsalis. The sequence continues at coordinate 54,005,622 of CM074726.1, read as the reverse complement.
ACGCACCCGTTAGTGATTTTTTTTGCTAACGGCTGCCTTTAAATCGAGCCCTTAAAGTGTTAGTAATGTCTGAAAAAAACTTTTTTGCATTTAGAAGACCTTAAAAAGCTGATCTAAATGCCAAAAACCGTATCTCTCAAACCTTTATGGTTTAAGTGATACGGGCGTTTAAAGTTTGATTTCTCCTACTGACAGCTGTAAAGCTGTCAGCAGGAGATCCGTGTCGGTCGACACGCTGGCGCTTGAGAAGTGCCGGGATCTTGTTACTTACACGGAATCCCTTCAATGGAATGGTCTAAAACATGTGCCGGGATCTTGTTACTTACACTGAATCCCTTCATTGGAATGGTCTAAAACACGTGCCTAGTGTTCAGGCACACGTTTTAGACCATTCCAATGAAGGGATTCCGTGTAAGTAACGAGATCTCGGCACTTCTCAAGCGCCAGCGTGTCGACCGACACGGATCTCCTGCTGACAGCTTTACAGCTGTCAGTAGGAAACAGCAAACTTTAAACGCCTGTATCTCTTAAGCCATAGCTGTTTGAGAGATACGTTTTTTTGCATTTAGATCAGCTTTTTAAGCTCTTCTAAATGCAAAAAAGTTAAATTAGACATTACTAACACTTTAATACATCAGCCTCACAGTGGCATGCATATTAACAATTTGAGTGCCAGAGGGGTGCACTTAAAGGGGTTAAGATGCAATTGGAGCAATTCTGGGACAATACAACCGCACTATAAAAACATATTTTGAATCAAACGGGGGTTTTATGCGTCAGAAAACAAAGACATTTTACAGATGCTGCATGAAGTACAGGGTATTTAAATGTAAATAATGCCATATAATTTTTCTGAGGGTTGTGCAGTGCACTTGGAAGAACTGTACTGCACATCCCCTGGTCAATAAAGGTCAATATACTTACTACTTTCGTTTTTGCATATTGTTGTTCCAAAGTGAAGAGGAAAATAAGTTTTACCATAGACATACATTCAAAAGATCTGCTAACATCCCCATTTGGTCCTTGTGATTTCAGTTCTGCAACGTACCTGTTGCTCCTTATTCTGAGCAATTAATAATTCCACCTCCTGAATTTTCTCCTCTATCACTGCCTGATAAACCAAGTTCATCTGCAGGCACATTTCTGCCTTGTTATCTCCATCTTCCCAGTCTTCTTCATCCTGAAATCAAACATGGAAAGAAGACTAGAGGCCCTCAGTCTAACATTGATTTATACAGAATAACGTAACATTAAAGGGATAGTAATACTTAGTTTTATCTTTATTTTATTTTGTAGGCATTAAAAAAACATGAAGAACGACATAAGTCTTATCTCTCAAACCTTTATGGTTTAAGAGAGATTCACAAGCAAACTATCCCCCCTGTTTAGCCAGATCAGAAGGGATGTGCCCAGGTAGACTGCAGAGAGGGACAATCTTCAATTAAGATAAGGGAAAAAGCTGAAAAACTTGTCAAGGGGGGAAGGGCTTTCATTGTTCTCATAGGAAGAAGATTGCCCCCTTCTGTTATCTGTCTGGTCTTACAACCAGATTCACATCTGAGAAGAGATGGCTTACACTAGGAAAAAGGGGCGGGGAGGGGAAACTTTGCTTGTGAATCTCTCTTAAACCATAAAGGTTTGAGAGATAAGACTTATATCATTCTTTGTGTTTTTTTAATGCCTACAAAATAAAATAAAGTTAAAACGGAGTATTACTATCCCTTTAATCACCCAGTTACACACACATTTGGACTGCATAAATTCATTTTCAATTGCTGACACGTTAAAATAAAAAAAATCTTGAAAAATGTAATTAGTATGACAGGCAATTTCTTTTCCTAGCCTGCTAAAACCTAGTTCACATAAAAAACTTTGTTGCACTGAAGATATATCATTGTTCTCTATGGGGTAATTCATATAAGTGACTCTACACCTACAAAAGTTTTCAAAGGTAACCTTGTTCTGCTGCAAATTCTTACAATAAAGGTGCACATATGAACTACGCATCAGAGAGTAGGAGAGGAGAGAGACAGACAGGAAAAGAAGATGAGATGAAGGAGAGAAGAAGAGTGGCAGTGAGAAAGGGAGGGAGAGAGGGAGAGGGAGGAAGAGAGAGGGAGAGGGAGGAAGAGAGAGGGAGAGGGAGGGCGGGAGAGGAAGAGAGAGAGAGGGAGGGAGAGAGGGATGGTGGGGGTGAGGGTGTAGCGAACCCAATATTGTGGCTAATTTGCATGCTGTACACATCACAAATAAGAATTTACCTCAAGATCTTCATCTTCTAAATTGTCTTCTATGTCAAAATCATCTGGGAGAAAAGATACAAAGTTGTTATTTTGTATTTATTAAAATAATAATTTGTTATTCTACTGCAGATCCAAAATGATAATAAACGTTTTAATTTTCAAACCTCACTGAAAATGTATCAATCTTAGGTCATTAACCAATCAAAGTCTAACAAAACAAAACTGAAACTTTATGTGTCATACCCAGGAGGGCTGGATAGGGTGGAATTCAAAAGGTAGCGATAATTTGCTATTATTAGGTATTTGTGCTCTAATTTTTTTCTGAAATATTGAGTTCAGGAACGGTCCAGTCATTGGATCCTGTAGAATTCTGATAGCTGCTTTTCCACAAATAGGCAATGCATGCTGACATTTACAGAGCAGTTAAAATGACAGTAATGTATCACAAAAACAGCAGTCCCAGTTAATCTTCATAGTATTTGAGCCATAGAGAGTGTTATTTCATTACTGTCAGAGTCGTAGTTCAAGAGTAATTGAATGATAAAGTATCCTCCTCCCGCCCCTTTTACCTAATGTAAGCCGCCTCCCCTCAGATGTGGAATCCAATCCACAGACCAGACAGCTCACATCAAGGGTCAAATACTTTCTGTGAGAACAATGAAATCCCTGCCTCCCTTGATAGGTTTTTCAGCTTTTTCCCTTATCTTAATTTAAGATTGTACCTCTGTGCAGTCTACCTGGGCACCTCCCAGCTGTTCTGAGGTGAACAGTGTTACACTAGGTAAAAGGGGCAGGAGGGGGATACTTTATCATTCAATTACTCTTGAACTACAACTCTGACAGTAATGAAATAACACTCTCCATGGCACAAATACTATGAAGATTAATTAGAGCTGCTTTTATTATGAAACATTACTATCCCTTTAAAAAACTGAGCAATTATTGATGAAGGAGGAGCTGTAGGGAAAAGGAGAGGATGGAAGGAGTCAAATGACTTTCTTTAGTTTACTGTTACTTCCCGGTAATATTTCAGGGCACTTTGATACTGCATCTAAAAATTCAAATTTGAGCAGTCATAACTTTTGAATAAAACACCTTTCAGCAATGTGAGTACCCTTGTTTTACTCAGTATCCTTTTAAAACCTTCACCGTCAAGTGAGGATCTATTTAAAGCTCTTACCATCTTCTGTCCGCTTCAGCTCACTTGCTATTCTGAGTCTGAGCGCTGCCCCGGATCTCCCCTTCATATTATGGAAGCACTGTACTAGAGCGGCTCCAGAACCAGAAAGAGGAGAAGCGAGAGATGGCAGTGATCGGAGAGGAGATGGTAAGAGCTTTAGATAGATCCTTACTTGATGGTGAAGGTTAGAGTAGGTAAATACTGACGTTGGGGAAGATGTTTTGTGCAGTGATTTAAAGGGACCCTGTCACCTACATTGTGGAAGCTCGCTTAAATGAATGGCAATGTCTTACAATTGACTCGGCTACCGGCTCTATAATTATTGTGTGCGACGTGCTGTACGCGACATGACAGTCTCGCTCTGTCATGCAGTGTGAAATTTTCATGTCGCCATTTTTATCATGGTGACATACTGAAGGTATCATGTGCGTGCGACCTTTTAAAAGTGAACCGTTTTACTCAGGGGGATAATTACTACAACATATATATTTTTTTAATTCTAAGTATACTGTCCCTTTAAAGTGGGCATTCACTACTCACCATCATCAGAATCAAGGTTGGAGTCAGACAGAGAAACCTCTATAGCGGCAACACTTGTTCCCAAGCTCCTCTCCAGAGCTTCTATCTCCCTCTGGATTTTCTCTCGCTCTGCATTTATATCTATGGCAGTCATGGTGTCTGTACACAGGGAAGAAAAACAAATATAAATATAATCAAATGGTTCAAGAGTGGTATGGAACGCATTGCAAAGCAATGACACTCAAAGGTTTTTTAGTGTCTTACCAGCCACCAAGGCAGAAAAGCACACTGGGTTACCACACATGAATACAATTACAATACATAGGCTTGCAGAAGAACAATGTGCAACTCAGTCTGTAAATTATGTTTTATTTGTAATTTGCATATAGCATGAAAATGAATAGACCAAGTCAGATACTAAAAGAAAGCTTTTCCTGAAAGTCTGCAAGCAAAATGGGCTTGCTTGTCATATTAATGAATTAGCATGAACTACCCACAATGCACTGTTTCTTGTCACTGTCTGTAGCTGAATGATTTCTCTACAGAAAAATCCTTATACCCTTAAAGGGATAGTAAAGTCTGATTTTATGAAAATCTGATAGTGTAGCTATTACAATAATAAACTAAGAGATATAAGTCCCATCTCTCAAACATTTATGGTTTAAGAGATATAGGAAGACAAAGTTCCCCCCTTTCTCTGACGTGACCTGTAAAGCCGGTTCCAGGATTTCCTGGTCATGGGACCAAACGAAGGCTCTTCAGCAGAGCCGAAATAGCGGGATCTAGAAATAAGTACTTAACTGGAACGGTCTACAAAGTGTGTCCGCAAACCAGGCACACTTTGTAGACCGTTCCAATGAAGTATTCGTTTTTAGATCGAGCTATTTCTGCTCTACTGAAGAGCCTCCGTCTGGTCGTGCGACCAGACAGCTTTACAGTTCATCTTAGAGAAAGGGAAGGGATGAGTTTTGAGAGATGGTACTTCTATTTCTTAGTTTATTATTGTAATAGCTACACTATCAGATTTTCATAAAATCAGACTTTACTATCCCTTTAAAGACCTGTGATGATCATAGCACATCAGGTACATTTTACTTACAGCGCTCCTCTGGGAGCACTTTGTGTAAAAATGGAGTCTAAAACAGACTGGAGCGTTCTCTCTTAGACTCCAACACGGTGCGTCAGTGTATCACGTGTACCAGCGCGTCTGAAAGGAACAAAGCGGTCCTTGAGGGAAGGTAACTTCCCTGGATCGTTGGTCCTTAACAGGTTTACAGCTCCCTGCTCATGGATCGGGCAGTCGTTAATGGTTACCAATAGCTGGACACATCAATGATATACATAGACACATTTAAATATATTGGCAAATATGGAATCATTCTCGTGAAAGCCAACTGCATCATAAAGAGGCATTGAAACATCCAATTGATTTAAATAGGGCTTTTAACCCTTTGAATGCTAGCTATTTGATTGTAATTTAAATATATTTTGAAAAATGAACCTTTGTTTCTAGGTCTGCTCAGTCTGGTACTGTATGCTAATTAGTTTCTGTGCTGGACCAATATTACCATACACACTGTGCTATGAATGTATCCAGGCAGAGGCATTTTTAATTGCACCATGTAGGGGGTAAGGTTAGCCTCACACAGAACTCATTTTCATACTGTGCAGAGACCACTGCTGCAAACTGAAACAAATAAATTATTTAACCCCTAAACGACTGGCCGATCGGCGCGCGGTCAGTTAAGAAACCACGGAGCATTTTTCTTTTTTATTGCGCCTTCTGGTTCCGGACTCCCTGAATGGCGTGCAGACGCGGGGGGGGAGCCCGGAATTCCGTGAAGGTCATAGTACGTCATGGATCGTTCAGTCAGATCGGCCCTTGACGTACTATGACCGTCAAGGGTCGTTAAGGGGTTAAAGAACTAGTTGAAGAGCCCATGTACACTGGCCACAGTGCCACCCAGCAATGGCCGCGGTGCAATCATGCACAGTAGAGACTGCCCGCTCCGCAGCTGATATGGAGCGGGGCGCAGAGAAGACAACGGTCTGCATTTGGAACCCAGCTCCATTATCAGCCTTGGCGTGGGCAGTCTGTACTGTGCATGACTGCAACAAGCGCAGCCATCTCTACTGTGCATGACGGCTTCTGACAAACACACACTTAGCGAATTATAATATATATATATATATATATATATATGCCTGGGCGCATTTGCTCGTGGGATCCAAGTCAAAATACAAGCAATACAAAATAAGCCAGCACTCACAGGACTAGTAATGAAGAAAATATTTACTCAAAAGAATGTCATCACTTCAAAGGCCCTGACGAAAACGTGAAATACACTTTGAAAAGTTGACATTCTTTTGAGCAAATATTTTCTTCATTACTAGTCCTAGGAGTGCTGGCTCATTTTGTATTGCTTATAGTTTTATATATTAGATGTTTTACTCAAAAGTTATTACAAATCAAACTCACATTTTTGGAAGAAGTACCACCATGGCTGTGGTACAGCTTCCAATGCATTGGACACCCCTCTGACACTGTAAGGGTTAAGCATTAATATCCATTTAAATGTGCAATCTTCAGAGCAGGCAAAGTCAAACTTTGGGGACTACAACTTTCATCATCTCCAACAGCCGACTGGGGATGATGACAGCTGTAGTCCCTAATAGCTGGGGGGACCAAAGACTGACCACCACTAATTCAGGTGCCTTGGCATCACCTGATATTATTGCTTATGTTCCACTATGAAGACCAATGGTTGTCAGCAATGCATTCAAATGTGAAATGCAGTAATGAAGGTCTGTACATCAGCACATAAGCCTATACGGTAGTGCAGGTAGTTTCAACCACTGCGATGCTCACTGTAATAATCCAATCATTGTATGGCCCATGTGGGCATCGACCAATCAGGAATAGCTGACATCTATATTGGCTGGCCATCTGTTATCTACTGCATGCCTCCCTACAAGAGGTTTGCAAGAGGACGACAAGACAAAGATGAGACTAAGATAATGGGAGCATCAGCATGTTCCTACCACTAGTGTGAACAAGCCCTTACCATGCATCTTATTCTTAAGTAAAAACAGAGATAAGGGCACACAAATGCAAATGATACGTTTCTCAAGAGATGTGAAACTTCACTGTATATTATTAAGAGCGCCAAATTATTTCCACTCTAATCTGTATATCAGTGTAAGCAACTCCAGTCTTCAAAATGTCGATTTTTTTGTCGACTGATGATTTCAGGATATATCGTCTTGCGTACAGGTGGATTACTACACAGCCCGGCCGCTATAACTGTACCTGACACGCTAAGATACATTTAGAGAATTAAACCCTACCCAAAGCATACCTCCCAACATTTCAAATGGCCAAAGAGGCACACTTTTTTAAGTGGTATTGCTGTGTGTGTGACTGGTAGGAGGGGCATATGCAATAGTTTTAAGGCTATTTCATTATCTGCGGATGCCTCTGTGTAACTTAATAATTGATAACGAGCAAGACCAAAGTATTTTATTTACACAGTCTAATTTATATACACACATATATATTGAACTTTATTCAATCATTAAAGTGAGTTTTATTGCTGTGATACACTTATATACACACCACACAGTCAGATCTCCTAAACACAGGGACATTTGGAAGGTATGAATATGTTATGCTAGCAATTTTTCTGTATAATAATTATTTTTGAGAAACTGACCCTCATATATAGATGAGACACCGTTGTACTTTATGTCAATTATGTCCCATATAAAATGTTTCTTGTTTTGTAGAGTTTAAAAAAATAAATTATGTGGCACAAATCCTCTCTCTTAAAACGTTATGGTTTCAGAGATATTTGAATCTAAAGTTCCTCCCTCCCCTTCTCCTGACGTCAGCACTTTGCTGACAGCGGGAGATCCCGGTCCTAGGATCAGCCGGCGGCTCTGCAACAGAGCCGAAATAGCAATATTGGAAAGTAATTACTTCATTGGAAAGGTCTACAAAGTGTGCCTGGTTTGAAAGCACGCTTTGTAGACCATTCCAATGAAGTTCTTTTTAAATAACGTGATTTCGGCTCTGCTGAAGAGCCTCCTTGAGTCGGCCGACTGGAATCTCCTGCTGTCAGCTTCACAGCTGACATGAGGGAGGGGGGAACATTAGATGCGAATAGGATTTGTGCCACATAATTTATTTTTTTTAAACTCTACAAAAGAACAAAACATTTTATGGGACATTATTGTTACTTTAATTCTGTTCAAAGGCACGATCACTGCGCTACTAGAAATTACTCTTGTGAGTGGGCTCTGCCCAGATTCATTCTTAGTACAGCATGTTGTCAGATCGGCACAGCACAGAAACTAATTAGCATAACATGCCAGACTGTGCCACAAAACAAACAATAGTTATTTTCGCATATACAATTTATATTATAAATAGCTATTTCAAAATAAAGGCAGTTTTTAATTATCTTTAATGACGAATGATGTACCTGTATGTTGTGGGGTGAACGTGCCTAAAGTACCCATGACTTACATGTACGTCAAGGAATTCAGGGGTTCCTGTGCGGCTGCATGCCATTCGGGGACCTCTGATACGACAAAAAATAAATAAATGCTCAGTGGTCCTTAAGTGCAGGCCACGCGGCTGATTCTTAAGGGGTTAACCAATTATCTTTAACCACTGCTTGTGTACACCTCTGGCACGCAAAGGATTAAAATTCTAGACTTAACCCCTTAAGGACCTGCAGTCCAGGGAAGTTGCCTTCTCTTAACCCCTTAAGGACCCATGACATGCCAGGACCGTCATGGGAAAACTTCCCTAAAAGACCAGTGACGGTCCTGGCACGTCATGGATTTCACTGTATTTACCACTTAATTCCTCACTGTGTGCACTTCCTGCCCTCTGACACTGTATATACCCCTTAATACCTCACAGTGCATACTATCTGCCCCTTGACACTGTATTTACCACTTAATTCCTCACTGTGTACACTACCTGCCCCTTTGACACTGTATATACCCCTTAATTCCTCAAAGTGAATACTATCTGCCCCCTGACATTGTATATACCCCTTAATTCCTCACAGTGAATACTATCTGCCCCTGACACTGTATTTACCCTTTAATTCCTTACAGTGCATACTATCTGCCCCCTGACACTGCACTAACACCCTAATTCCTCACAGTGCATACTATCTGCCCCCTGACACTGTATTTACCCTTTAATTCCACAGTGTATACTACCTGCCCCCTGACACTGTATTTACCTCTTAAATCCTCACAGTGTATACTACCTGCCCCCTGACACTGTATTTACCTCTTAATTCCACAGTGTATACTACCTGCCCCCTGACACTGTATTTACCCCTTAATTCCTCACAGTGTATACTACCTGCCCCCTGACACTGTATTTTCCCCCTAATTCCACATAGTGTATACTACTTGCCCCCGGACACTGTATTTACCCATTAATTCCTCACAGTGTATACTACCTGCCCCCTGACACTGTATTTACCCATTAATTCCTCGCAGTGTATACTACCTGCCCCCTGACACTGTATATACCCATTAATTCCTCACAGTGTATACTATCTGCTCCCTGACACTGTATTTACCCCTTAATTCCTCACAGTACTGCATCGTATCTGCCCCACAAAACGTTGCATGTATACCCATTAGACACTCACAATAAAAAGTACATGACCTTATACACTGCATTTACCCAAAATCCATACACATTATGCCATATACCACACTTATTGCCCCAGAGATACTGACCTCTCTTCACAGCGCCAGAGCCGGCTACAATGCGCATGCGTCCGAATCCCGGTGTGACGCAGGGAATGATGCGCATGCGCAGTGAGACGGACTCAACCTGCGTCGAAGAAAGCGCCGGGTTCAAATTGGGATTGGCGAGGGCTGCTGGGCACTCCAGCACAGGTATGGTCAACCCGTGGCCCTCCAGCAGCTGTTGGAATATAAATCCCGGGATTCTCAGATGGTCATTTGGAAAGTCGCAGCTGCTTATATGGCTCTGATCACACGAATCTGAGGAGGGTAGGGTCATGTCCACAACTGGTAACGCTAGCACAGGGATTGGCAACCTGTGGCCCTCCAGCTGCGATTGGAATATAAATCCAAGGATTATCAGATGGCCATTTGGAGGGTCATAGCTGTTTATAGGTCTCTGCTCAGATGAGACCGAAGAGGGCAGGGCTATGACGAGCTGGTCACTCTAGCACAGAGGTGGGCAAACTGTGGCCCTCCAGCTGCTTTTGGACTGCAAATCCCAGCAATCTCAGCTGGCCATTTGGACAGCCATAGCTGCTTACAGGTCTCTGTTCATATGAGACTGAAGAGACAAGCCATGTCAAGCTGGTCACTCCAGTACAGAGATGAACAACCTGTGTCCCTCCAGCTTGTTATTGGACTAAAAGCCCATCATCCTCGCCAACTGAGAATGATGGGACTTATAGTCCAAAATTTGGAGAGTCATAGCTGCTTATAGGGCTCTGTTCACATGAGACTGAAGAGGGCTTGGGCATGTCAACAGCTGATCATTCTAGCACATACATGGGCAACCTGTGCCACATCCAGCTGTTGGTTTAAATGCCCATCATTCTCACACACTGAGAATGATGGAACTTATAGTCCAATAGCTAGAAAGCCACAGGTTCCCTATCCCCCACTCTGCATATCTGGGATGGCCAACGTGAGGCACTCCATTGTGGACAACAGCTCCCATCATTCCCCCTCCAACCTGTAAGAGCCAGTCTTCAGGGGCACTCCATTCAGATGAGACTGGAAAGGGCAGGGTTATGTTTACAGTTGGTCACGCTAGCAAAGGGATGGACAATCTGTTGCTCTCCAGCTGTTTGAATATAAGTCCCATGATTCTCAGCCAGCCATTTACCCTTTGACCAGATAAGAGAAATATAGTTTTAAAACTGAATGTCTATGGTTAAGTAGTCCCCTTTGATTTTAATTGAGCTTTTGACATCCTGAATGCTAGTGGGGTCTCAACTGCACTGATTCTCAAGGTGTTGGACACTTATCTAGCTTTTTAGGGTTTAAAATTCCCATTTAAATTAACAGGAATCTGTGAAATTATTTGACCTCTAAGGTGAAGTAGGGTTTCTCCTGTACATCTTATAAACATCAACATCACTAAACATTGAACTGTGATTCACCAATACATTACAAAGCACCTACCCTAGTGCTATTTATCCATCCATGGAGCTTTGTGATGCATACAGCGTCCAGTCTCATGTGGGTCAGTTACTTATCTGCTTTGTGTTGCAATATGTGAAACAATGAGTTGGTGCAGTTTTTTTAGCATAGGAAGGGTTAAAATAAAGCATTTTTTTATTCCTGTTTCTAATCCAAAAATCTAATAAAATTAAATTAAATAGTGTTTCTCCAATAGGAGAGAGAAGCGCACCAAGGTATGCTAGTGAGGTGAAAAGGAGAATTTACCTTACAGAAGACACTTCATATTTATCACGGCTTAGTGTTAGTGCATAGCCCCCGATATGTTGATGAAACCAAAAAATAAACATCAGCATTTAAAAAAATGTTGAAAATTTTATTAAATCAATACAACAGATAATCACATGTGGTATTCTCATAAAATAAAAGATTCCAGTGCAAGGTAGAAAAATATCCATTTTATTCAAATGAAAATCCCCAGGCATTTTGCTCGTGTGCAGAAAAGTGACAGGAAAATGTATTTGATTGAACATTCTGCAAAAATCCAAATGGACATGTAAACAACACTTTGCATTGCCAGTCACGTCATCTGTATAATACAGCAGTCTGTCACATGATGGCTTAACCCTATGAGCACAAGAGGGCTGTGTAACGTAATGCTTTCAGTATCCCTTCTAGTCTTCAAAGGATTATTATTGATCTACACAATGGATCAACATCTCCTTTAACCCTTTGAGTGTCAGAGGAGTAAGTAACGCATTGCTTTGCCATGCGTTGCATACCCCTCTGGCACGTAAAGGGTTAATATTTTAACCTTTTTTTTTTAAAACTAAATACCAATGTTTGTATTTAGGACATACCTACAGGTCAGGTTTTGAACACAAGTGGGTAATCAGTAGATCATTGCTAGTGATCTACCTCTGCTTAACCCTCTGAGTGCTAGATGTGTATCTGACACATACCCTCTCTGTCACTCAAGTGGTTAAGCATGGATATCCTTAAAACCTGAGCTGTTGTGCTTCCAAGAGAACTGGAGATGAGCATCAGTCAAATAAATTATTATATCGCAAAGTGTTATTTAAACATGCATAGGATGAGAATAATGAAGTCTTGGGGCAGCTTAGCCTCACCTTAAAGGAGCAGTAAACTTTTTTTATGAAAAAATATATATTGTAGGGATTTTCCTATTGAGTAAAATAAGGGTACTCCCACTGCAGAGAGATTTAGATTTCCAGAGTTATTACAGTTTAATAACTCTGTTTTTTTACATTAGCATTGTCCTCTAGTGGTCAAATTCTAATTAGATTTTCTGTTAGATTCTAATGGAGAGGAAAGCCAGAGACATAAAGTTCTCCATAGAATGTGACAGAAACTGCTAAGTCACTTCCTGTCAGTTAGAACTATCAGGAAGTAAACACAGTATATTCACTTCCTGATTATTTAAACTGCTATAAATTTTGAATAAAACATCTGACCGTGATGGAAATGACCTTGTTTTATTCAGCAGGAAATGCTCTATAAAATATGTTTTCATAAAAAAAAAAAAGTTTACTGCTCCTTTAAGAAGCACCTACAGCAACATATATTAGTGATGAATGCGAACTTACAAAATAACTTTCCCAAAGCTATATATTAGCCTCCCAAATGAAATGTCAACCTACTCTTACGCCTTCATTCAGTTACTAACTGCATTCCCCAGACTGAGAGAGCTCCAACTATATATATACTGCACTAGGTGCAAGGAAGAGCACATATCTCTCCTCTATTTGTACCACTGCATCTTTTTATGATCCTTGATCACTAACCTAGATCTGTGCACTGTCCTCAAACCCAGCCAACCCACATCCTCACTGATTAGTTAACCTCTTCTTGGCTGTTCAGTACTTGAATGAGATGAGAGAGATGTAGGTAGCTGAGGGACAAATGACTAAAACACACTATGGGGGTTATGCACAAATGGCGCGATAAAGAGGTGGTAATGCGGTGATAACTTCTCCAGTGATATCACTTCTCCAGCTCCTATGTTATTCTATACAGCCTATGCACTAAAATCACCAAAGCTGGAGAAATCTTAGTGCATTGGTTTCATAGAACAACATAGGAAGTGAGAAGTTATTACCGCATTATCACTTCTATCGTGCTTTAGTGCATAAACCCCCTATGTGTCAGGAAGTGGGCTGCTTTGAAAAAAAAACACTATAACCTGGTGTTGGGTCAGCGCTCATGCAGAGATGCATCAGTGATGCAAGTGGAACAGAATGGGAGGAGAAATGTGGATCTTTCCTACTACTTCAGCATGCCCAGTTGGTGTCCAGACTACCTGAGAAAACAACAAAGGGCTGTACTGATGAAGATGAATAGGAAATTCTGGGGAAAACCAAACTTTATATAAATAATTCTACTGCAGAATATGGGACAAATAAATAAAATCATTGATGTAAATGGGTCTTTAATCATTTGAATACTAGAGATAACTCCAACTGATTAGTTTGCAGTCAGAGTCCTCTATCATTTAACAAGTTAAATCAATGCAGATTTTTATTTGTTCCCTATGGTACAGTTGAATTGCTCCAGAATTACTCTACTTTTGTAAATAAGGCCCCTAGTGAGTATTCTGCAACCAGACTTCTTCTCTCAAACTGATCACTTTCCATGCTGGGACATCAGGGACCACTAACTGAGAAAGGATAAAGTGAGTGTGTCACAAGGATAAAACCTGATCATTGCTATGCCAGTGGGCATTTGATATATGGACCCAATGTATTTTGTTTCTAGGCAGTAGGGATATGATCTATCTGTAAGATTAGCTAATATTACATATACTAGGCAGAAATGTATTGCTGTAAAAGTTTAGTAAGATCATGTTAACCCTTTGAGTACCCCTCTGACACTCAAAGGGTTAAAAGTGCATTTATAAGTTGAAATATGGTTATTAAAAATATTGCTTTATGTAAGGGTATTTTTTTATCTTCTTAAAACAGATAAACAGACATTGAACCCCTAAATGCCAGATGGATGTCTAGTACATTTAAAAAATTGTGCATTAAATATACCTATCTAATGTGTATGGGGGTGGGTAATCTGTGCAGTGTACAACATATTGCTGTTGTCAGGAGAAGAGCAGAGAATTCTGGGAATTGTGAACAAAGGCATCATAGTATATACCAGTGTTAAACAAAATAAAGCCATCAGTTGCTCTCTATTGCATATAAAAATGAATGTTCCATCTGCGGTTTACATATTAAACTTTCTGTTAAGAATATTAAAAATATAATAATAAAATAATAATAATATGGGCATTTCAAAGTGCTTTAATTTCCTATACTTTTCACAAACACTTCTTTTAAAGTAAGAATTAATTAGTTAACCTTTTCCTACCACAGAATCCTGCACTAATGCCCCCATTGTGAACCAAAGTGTTGGGCATCCCTCAGGCACTCAAGTGCCCAAGGGTTGAGCAAAATATTGCAGACCAACGCGTTGCTCACCAGTCCGGTGCTCAGATAGTTAACGGTCACCACCAGTGAAGATGCTGCACACTTATCTATTGTAGATATGACTAATACTGAATACTATATAGAATACCTTTTATATAAATCGAGTAGCAGGCAGTTCAAAGTTCATATTAAGGATGTGTAAGAATCACAGGGGCACAGTGGGCATGGATTTGCATCAGTGACTTTGGTGGAAACAAACAAGTCCATGAAATGAAAGGCATCAAGGCACATCATCCTGATGAATCTCTGCAATTTTGTCTATGGATCGGAGGAGGTCGGCCACAAGGTTCAGTGCTTCAGCTCCGGACACCAGCTGCCTGAATTGGGTCATAAAAAAAGGAGAACATTAATTTGTCACATTGCAGAAAAAAACAAGATCAGCCTTAATATAGTGGTTCTCAAAATGAATTCCATAAAATTGCAGGGATCCCTGTAGAAGTATAAAATAACTAGTTTTAAATCCCGTGCACGTGGGCCACAGTGCCACCCAGCAACTTTGCTGGTGCCTGCAGCCTCTCTTCTCAATGGCCGCGCTGCAGTCATGCTCAGTACCGAGTGTCCGCACACGCCGCGGCTGATATGGAGCAGGGCACTCCTAATTCAGACCGTAGTCATCTCTGTGCACCTTCCTGGGACCAACCGCACGCAGCAGCCTCTACTGCGCATGACGTCTTCTGACAAACATCCTAGCGAATTACTATATAGGATTATTGGTACTAAAAGAAACATGTGACTGCATATAAAAGTGAGTGTGTTATTACTTATTTATATTTGTGTAAATGTGTAACTTTACATTGTAAATTCTCTTCAGATATATAAAGTACTTGATAAAGAGAGAAATCTTAATGTATTCGTCCTGGTAGGGATTTTGAAAACACAGCAATTATGTGATAACCTGTATGATCAGGCCTATAAATCAACGACTGCAGCAGATGCGTTATGTTTGTAATAAATTCTAATCAAAGCTCCAACAAGCCATGGATGTTTGAAACAGCTCAGAAAAATGGCAACTTACTTTATGGAAGACTGAGCTCCAGCGATGACTTTGTGAAGGTTCTCCAAGGCTAAGTTGGTGTTCTGTTTAACAGCATTCATACCAGCTGTCTCGCCCCTCCGCAGAGCTTCATTTTCAGCCTTGTAAGTGGCCAGCTGGATCTGTACAAGACATCAGTCATCAATATTAGGAATTTTTACGATCCATGGGGTGGCATATAAAAAAGGAATGGATCAATCCATCTACACTATATAGAACAAATTACATTTCCCACATCTTAAAGGGATAGTAGCGTTTCATAAAAACAGCGCTCCAATTAATCTTCATAGTGTTTAGGCTATGGAAAGTGTTATTTCAATACTATCAGAGTTGTAGTTCAAGAGGAATTGAATGATAAAGTATCCCCCTCCCGCCCCTTTTACCTAGTGTAAGCCGCTTCCCCTCAGATGTGGAATCTGGTCCACAGACCAGACAGATCACAGCAAGGGACAATCTTCTCACTGTAAGAACAATGAAAGCCCTGCCCCCATTGGCATGTTTTTCCCTTATGCTCACTGAAGATTGTTAGTCTCTGTGATCCATCCGGACAGTCTTGCTTGAAGTGAGCAGTGGTACATCAGTAAAAATGGGTGGGAGGGGTATACTTATCATTCAATTACTCTGGAACTACAACTGTCAGTATTGAAATAACACTCTCCATGGCCCAAATACTATGAAGATTAATTGGAGCTGCTTTTATTGTGAAACATTGTTATCCCTTTAAAATCACTACTGGTGCTCTCTAGTGTTCAGGGAAATGAGAACCCCATTTGAATCACGTAATCTTTATTTGTACCCTGTGAAGTAGCTGATTTGCTCCAGAATGGCTCCACTTTTTTCTCTGTATATATGCACCCTAGATCTGTAAATATAAAAGTAGTTGTAGCAAATTGCAATTTAACATCAATAACCCCTTAAAGGGATAGTAATACTTAAAAATTACTATCCATCATCTTGTATGCAATAAAACACTGAGTAAAATGACACCAGCGGCATCTCTCAAACCTTTATGGCTTGAGAGATAACCGCTTTCAAAGTTCCCTCTCCCCAGATGTTAGTGTTCTAGCTGACAGCAGGGGAATCCGGTCCCGGGACCGGCGGAGATCACGTTAATAAAAAAGAAATCCTTAACTTAAAAGGTCTTCTACGTGTGCTTGAAAACCAAGCACACGTAGAAGACCATTTTGGTAAAGGATTTCTTTTTTATTAACGCGATCTCTGCACTGCTGCAGAGCCTCCGGCTGATCTCAGGAGAGGATTCCCCTGCTCTCAGCTAGAATGCTGATGTCAGGGGAAAGGGCAAACTGCTGAACTTTAAAAGAGGATATCTCTGAAACCATAAAGGTTTGAGAGATGCCGCTGGTGTCATTTTACACAGTTTTTTATTGCCTACAAGATGGGGGATAGTAATTTTTAAGTATTACTATACCTTTAAGGGCCAGTAATACTATCTTTAACTCTTTGAGTGCCAGAGGGGTATGGAACGCATTGCAAAGCAATGCGTTCTGTACCCCTCTTGCACTCAAGGGGTTAACCCATTGGGTGCTAGCGACGTCTCCAGCACACTTCTTTGTAATGCGTGAAGACATTTCTATCATTCAAGGTTTTCATAAAGGCAAATAAGCAATATATTTAGGCACTGCCATTTCTTTTCAAGCGTCTAAACACTCCTTCCAAAATCTATCACAAATTGAAAAGGACACAGAGCTTGGCACCGACTCCTCCCAAAGATGTCCTGCAACAACAACAAAGTACACGGTATCTAAGAAATATATAAGAGCCATAAGTGAGGTTTTTATATATTTCTTAGATAACTCTTTGTTATTGTTGCAGGGCATCTTTTGGGAGGGGTCAGCGCCAAACTCTGTGTGCTTTGCAATTTAACAAAGATAAGTTATCTCCTTGCAGCATCGACGTTAAGGAACAAGCCGGGATATTAATACACAGTAAAAAGCGATGTACCGCACTGGTAAGTACAGGATGTTGCTTTTTAGTGTGTATTTATTGCCCGGTTTGGCCCTAAACATCGATGCTGCCTGCAGGCAGCTGTTTAGACGCTCTACTGAAGGAAAAGCATGGTGGTGATCGGCATATAATGCCGCTGCTGTTACCTGGAGAAGGGTCACCTCCTGTTTCAGTTTGGTCACGTTACTCTCAGCTTTCGCGGCTTTTTTCTAGAAAATAAAAATAATTTGGGAAACAAATGTTCCACGTATTTGGGTGTGCCTGTGTCTTCATTATGTCAAACGTGAGACCCGATCACTTACGGTCATCATCTGAAGATTCTTTTCCACCTGCTGAACCATAGATTCCAAATCCTGCGCTTCCTTTTGCTCTTCGAGGATTTTCTCTTCCAGTTTTCTCTCAAAATGTCTGACCCTGTAATACAAGATTATAACAGGCATACACAATTAAAGCATGAGTGCCAAACGGGTGTGGCAATATATCCACCCCACTGGCACTCAGAAGGGTTAACCCTTTTCGCTGCCAGTGAAGCACAAACCCCATCGCTGTTACAAATGAAAGCGGAACTGTCAACATCATAACATTGCCCCCCAATCCATTATTAATATAGCGAGAGGCAAAGGCATACTTCTATTATGCTGAATAAGTCTGCGTTATTGAAAGCAGAACAACCACCTATTTTAAACTTTATGGCAAATAATTACCCATCTAGTGACTAGCTGCTCAGTAGTGCTAGTCGCCAGAATAATTACCTGCTTAATGAGAATGATACGCTGCTCCGGGACTGACAGGCAGTAGAGCACACAGACATCTTTCCATAGTGACATCTGCTCGCCTGCGCTGTCAGTCCCAGTCTGCTCTAGGAGGCGTTGCTGGGAGCTGTTTGGCTCCAAAAGGGACTAACAGCGCAGACGTCACTATGGAAAGATGTCTGCGCTCTCTACTGCCTGTCAGCCCCAGAGCAGGGTGTCATTCTCATTAACCAGATAATTATTCTGGCGACTAGCACTACTGAGCAGATAGTCACCAGATGGGTATTTATTTGCCATAAAGTTTAAAATAGGTGGTAGTTCCACTTGAAGAAACCACCTTCTTCTGCAGGCGTCCACTGCACAGAGCTTACAAGAGAAGCTCTGTGCGTCTGTGCAGTCAGCAATGTCTTTAAAGTGTTAGTAATGTCCAAAAAAAAAGTTTCTTGGATTTAGAAAAGCTTAAAAAGCTGAGCTAAATGCAAAAAAACGTATCTCTCAAACAGCTATGGTTTAAGAGATACAGGTGTTTAAAGTTCTCTGTTTCCTACTGACAGTTGTAAAGCTGTCAGCAGGACATTCGTGTCGGTCATCACGGAGGCGCTTGAGAAGTGCAGAGATCTCGTTACTTACAAGGAATCCCTTCACTGGAATGGTGTAAAACGTGGGCCTGAACACCAGGCACATGTTTTAGACCATTCCAATGAAGGGATTCCTTGTAAGTAACAAGATATCGGCACTTCTCATGCACCTCTGTGTCGACCAACATGAATGTCCTGCTGACAGCTTTACAACTGTCAGTAAGAAACAGCGAACTTTAAACGCCTGTATCTCTTAAACCATAGTGGTTTGAGAGATACTTTTTTTTTGCATTTAGCTCAGCTTTTTAAGCTCTTCTAAATGCAAAAAAACTTTTTTTTGGACATTACTAACACTTTAAGGTAACTAACGGATGTCACCACCAATCCAGGCAGTGCACAGGACAGACAGGGCAGACTCAGAGGTAACTTCCCTCTAAGATGTCTGCACTGTTGTCCACTGGTGGCTGCAGAATAAGTTGATTTTCTTCAATAACACAGACTTATTCAGCATAATATAAGTATGGCTTTACATATCGCTATATTAGTAACATAATGGGGGCAATGTTATGATGATGATAGTTCCGCTTTAAGTCAAGAAAAAGAGTATCAGTTGTGGTGCATGGCAACTGCACAATAGGGAACAAGTAGCGATTAAATGTAGTTTTAACCCATGTAATGCAAAAGAGGTCACCGCGCTGGAGACCTCTCGAGGAGTACCTCTCGAGTACAACTGGACCATTCAGTGGCTCAGTCATACAACTGTACCCAAGCAGGCAGATCCTGAAAACGTGCACTGTTGGTAGCTTGAGGACCAGAGTTGGCTCCCACGGTGTACACTATAGCAGGAGCACCCCCACTCCCATACCAACAGTAAATGTTTTCAGGATCTCCTAAATGGAATGTTGCTATCTCAGGCAGATCTCTCAGAATGACTCGCCCGTGTTGAGTGTGGACGTCCTGAAAAACTGTAATGTTGGGAGACCCTGAAGACAGGTTTGTGCTTCCCTGTGCTATATTGTTGATGCTCCGTTTCACAGCATATTGCTATACATTTGTTTATATTTCCACTCTTAAGAATGTATAAAGATATTAACCCTTTGAGTGCCAGGGGTACACAACGCATTGCTTACCCCTCTGGCAATCAGAGTGATAAAAATAAAAAAATCCACCAAAGTTACACTGATAAGAAAGCAATTTATAGAAACCTACATTTCAGCCTGTGTTTCGTTCAGTTCCTTTAGTTCGCAGATTTTTCTTTTCAAGTGGCTATTCTCTTCTTGAAGCTACAAGAAAACTGGGTAAATATATACAATATCTAAAAACAGATTGAGAAATCGCCTCTGTGTCCCACAAACTCGGCCGCATTTGTTACATATGTGAATGCGTTTCTCTAAATCTCCAGCTGCTGACAAATTCCCCTCATTACCCGCCAGCAGTTGAAGGGTCATTACCCGTCCCTGCACTAAAGGTTTCAAGTTGTTAGAAATATTTTCAATATTGCATTTTCTGGCAGAGCAGCCAATACATTCTGCCCAGAACCTGATGCCTGCTCATCTGATCAGAGAGAGCAAAAGACAAAAAAAATACAGGGCTGTTTTATTGAACTATAACTCCCCTTTTCAATAACCTGTGAAAAGCCACAGGTTACCTTCCTCCGATCTAGTGCAAGTGGCAGCTTTTACACAGAGGCTGATGGGAGATGGAAAAAAGTACACTGCAGAAAATAATAATTCATATTGATTTAAATGGGGCATTTAAGGGGTCAAATGTCACCTTTACCACTTTGAGTGCCAGAGGGGTACGGAACGCATTGCTTTGTACCCATCTGGCACTCAAAGGGTTAAAGCAATAGGGATTTTTATTTGTTCAGTATGATTCAATTATTTGCCCCAGAACTTTACAATAGTACAGGACTCATCCAGATTGTACTGATGGCCGACTCAATATTAGAACACTTGAATGAGTTTTAGGCACAAAAGGATGAAAGAATGATATAGGGAGAGGGGAGGTGGACATGTAAGCATTTGCTTAATCTCGCCAAAACAAAAATGAACCCTTGGGGGCTAGAGAGATCTCCAGTGCATTTGGAAGCAAACACAAACCTCTTCATAGTTTATCTGCAGGGTGTGGAAGCGCAAATCTTCCACTGAATTATTAGAACCAGAGGGGTGTGGCACAGATTTTTTGCATGATCCAGACGAGCCTGGAGATGTACGCCCAGCTGGGTGCCATGTTGTAAATGATTCTTCCCCAGACAGGTCGCTGGCACTGTATCCATAAGACTCATCATATGCACAGCCGAGTGAAGGGGCAGCCCTGGCATTGTGATTATGCTCAATAACCGAGGGGTGATAACTCCCAGACCAATCCTCTTCCTCATCATCCACCAGTCCTTCATACAGAGTGGGTTCTTTAAAAAATGTCTCCTGGAATTCCAAACTCACACCCACGCAGTCGTCTGGCTCTGAAAATAGTGTAGTAGACTCCTTGGACACCTAGAGAGAGATCACAACTCAGCTTGTATCAGCTTCTCCACATTATTTTATTATCCATAGTAATGACCAGAAAATAGCTTAACAAGGGGTAAAGGAGCAGGCGGGAGGAGTCAGAAGACTTTTTTGGTGGTGTTGAGGCTCCTAGTGGGAGGAGTGTTAACCCATGGTCCCTGCATCCCCCAATCCAAAGCAAGACAAAAAAAAGTGTGACAAGCAAATACCTTTACTGTTTTGTGTGCTAGAGGAGTGTGCAATGCGTTGTGAAGCAATACATAGCATGCCCATGTGGCACTCAACAGGTTAATGTTTGCAAGCATTGGTAAGCAACTTATGGCTCTCTTAGCCTCTGAGGACTACAACCCCCATAATCCCCACCAGATGTTGACTCGTTGGGGGTGATGGGAATTGTAGTCCCCAACAGCTGGAGTGGTGAATATTGAAAAATGATATTATAAAAGGCTTTACAGTTATGAAAAGCAGGCATTCTCACACTGCTGGGAGTTGATTCATTCACATGTTATCACAGATCACACAGTGGTGGAGTTGATACTTCATCATTCTATGGAGAACTCTAATCCAGGGCTTATTTCTCTTACAGAATGCAATAGCTTCAGGCAGGGCTTTTGCTACAGTTCATGTTATATTTGAGCTGTAATAACATTGGAACAAAGCATGTCCAAGCAATGGAAGTGCCCTCCCTACAATATACTGTTTCATCATAAAAGTTTACTGCACTTTTAAAGAAACACTAGACCTAAAACATGACACCACTCAACAGAATGTTTGATATGGAACGTGCTGTTTTCAGCAGAGTGGGGGAAGCAATTTCCCATCTGAACGCTTCACTTCCTGCTTTCTCTTGCATAGTAATGTACAGCCTCTTGACCAGGAAGTAAAAAGTAGAAGGAAGAACTGCTTCCCCAAGACCGTCGAAAAACAGCAAATGTGAGATCACATATCTTCGGTTCAATCAACATATGAAAACTTGTGTGTATATATATATATATATATATATATATATATATATATATATATATATATATATATATATATATATATAAAAGCAATTTGAATTCTACCATTAACCCTTTGGGTGTACGACATATTGATCTGCAAAGTATTGCATAGCTTCCTGGGCCTAAAGGGTGAAACCCTTTGAGTCCCAGAGAGTTATCCAACGCATTGCAACAAAATGCGTTGTATATCTCTATGGCACTCGGAGGGTTAAAACTTAATTTCTCATATTGCTCCGACAGCTCATGGGGTTCACACATCCTTCCAGGCACATCTAAAAATTCTTCCAAACATCTCAACTTTACCTCCCCAGTAAATCTGATGTCTTCCTAACAATCATCCGTACCAGTAAATTGTTACAAACCTTAGAATATGCTCTGTCACAGTTCTTTACGTTTTGTACAGTGTGTGTCTTGTTCTTCACAAATTCTTTGAAGGAAAATGGGTTGGATTCACCCTGATCTTGTTCCTTACAGTCTACAAAAATAAATAAAAGAAAGTTTTCTAACTAACATGTGGGTATAGAATTATCAGAACAATAACTTATCATCTATGTGTGCACTACTAACAACATAAATCTAATGTTTAAATATAGGAAAATATTGTTTTGCAAAGTTGATCATTTATTAATTTCGTACACATTAACTTTAAAATAAAAATGCCCCCCCCCCAAAAAAAAAAAAAAAAAAAAAATCTGTTTTTAAAGGAGGAAAAGTATATGGCTGCTCTTGTACTCACCATCCTCAATAATAAGGGTCTTGGCTTTTGAATGAGACTGCTTGGGAAATCCTGCCATAGCTGTGCAGTTAGGGGCAATAAAGCGCCAGGGCAGGGAGGCTGGGGGACTCTGATCAGGGGTTAGGTGGACAATAAACAGCTGAACATCTGAGTCTCATCTCTGCAGCTACGAAATGAATGTAATTAGAGCTAATGAATGCAGTAATATACACAGATAATGGTACAGTTGCTAACAAATAATAACAAAGGAATGCAATCAGAGACTTGTGAAGGAATAGAGGTAGTAAGATGGACATGTACAGTTTACATATAGGAAGGCAATTGAAGAGCAAGATAATGGTATAGAAACTAATAAGTAATAAATGACATATTGGTAATTAGGGGGTTGCTTTTGCTTTGGATATCTATCTAATCTGGGTTGGGTTGGGTATCTAATCTGTTTGCAGCCAAGGAATGCCAAAGATGTAACACATAATGGTGCACACACTAATACATAATACAGAAGAAGGAAATTGATAGGACAGGAGAAGGCAACATAGCAATGCAGCAGTTTGAGACTACAACTCACATCATTCCTAACCAGCCAACAGCTGGCTGGGGATGATGGGAGCTGTAGTCCCAACAGCTGGGGTACCAATGGTTGTTTACACCTGAAGTAGGTGGACATGTAGGATATAAAGCTAGTAGTGGTTATGTATACATGAGGAGGGCAATCATATTGCCAGACACTGGTGCAGATAATAAGTAATAAATAATGGTGTAAACAAAGGTGTGAAAGGAAGACAATTAGGGCGCAACACATAAACGAGAAGAATAAAATTAGAAAGTTTTGCAGGATATAAAACTAGTTGTGGGTATATAAAATATACAGCTATGAGAGGCAATAAACATACCAGGGGATAGTTCGGCTAAAGATGTGAGATAGAGGAATACAATTAGGGGGTTAGGAATAGAGAAAATGGTAATTAATCCTTTGTGTGCCAGAAGGGCATCCAATAATTGTCTTAGCAATACATTAGATACCCCTTAATGAGACGAGCAGGATGTTAAGGTAGTAGTGAGTAGGTGTACAGCTTAGAGTAGAGGCATGCATAAGAAGAGCAATGTATTCAACCCTTTGAGTGCCAGAGGGGTACGGCACTGCATTCCGTACCCCTCTGGCACTCAAAGGGTCAACTACAGTGCAACAAAAGTCAATCATACAGCCCCCCTAGCTAATAAACTGCTGTCCACAACATGGATTTCTCTTTTTAACTACAGTGGTGCCCTGCTGGTGCAAATGCCATTTTAGATCAGTTTTATTTTCTATCACCTTCTAGAACATAGTTAGGCAACATCTGGCTCTCCAGCTATTGATTAGTTGGTGATCATGGGAGCTGTAGTCTCCAACACTGACTAAAGCATACTCCTGTAAAAAAGGTGAACGAGACATTGAACTCATTATTACAGCTGTCACAACAAAGAAGCAAATGATTTACATTTTATCCCTGTCTCCAGACCTCCCTACCATAGATAGTAATATCTATATATGAGTCTGACAATGGCATGCCTGAGGTAAACAAAGGGGTAAGACAAAGTTAGGTAACTAGGGGATGACCAATAATTAACTGACAAGAAGATAATATTTACATATACTGTTAGTAATGGGTGTATACAGAGATATAAGGCAATATAAGTGCATATACAGAGACATATACCGTATACAGCAGCCTACACATGGACAGTGCACCAGACTGATCTATCCACTACCTGTCAGCTGACGCACCGGAGGTGAGGTAACGTCCCGCCGGAAGCAGGAAGTAAACTGGCTCACCCCGTGCCTGTGTATGGGAGGTCAGGGGGTGGGAGTTTTTTTGGGAACTGTGGAAAAGATGGCGGCGAACCTGGCGAGGACCCGGGCATGGGGTGGAATACGGAGGTAACGAGATAATCGATTTAATAGCAACTGCATGACTTGGGGGTAGGGAAGGGGTTAATGACGCGAATCCGGGGGCATTGTCTTCTGCCCCTCAGGGTTGTTTGTGTGTCTGATCTGTCAGTGTGTGTGTCACGTGATATGGGGGCTATTTACACATGCTGGACTCTGGTGTCAAACTACATGTATTAACCCTTGCAGCACTGGAGGTGGATGCAAGGAATTGCGAAGTAAAAAAAAAAGCGTCAAACCCCCTCTGGTGCCTAAATAGTTAACCTTATGAGTGCCAGAGGACTGAAAGCAGTGAATTACATAGGTTTCTGGCACTTAAATGGTTAAAAATTGTTCAAACTCACATGGAGTAATACCATAGCTGCAGGACTCTGTTAGTGCACTTAACCCCTTGTGGACCAGAAAGCTGTGAAACGCTTTGCAATGCATTGCATACCCCTCTAAGCCTCAAAGGGTTAAAGGAGAACTAACACCTCCTAATAATAACCCCCCCACACACACACACACACACTTACCTTTCTGTGGCTAGAAAACCCCAATATCCCCTATGAATTTACTTTGCTCAAGGGATAACATCTTCAGTAAGTCCTGGGTGTCATGTACATGGAGGTGGACATGGCAGTTTCTGGCAGGACCACTAGTCACCCTACATGGTAATCTTAACCCTTTAAGAACCAGAGCAGTGTGCACCTCATTTCAAAGCAACACCCTTAAAAGGGTTAATTAAGCTCATGAGTTTTGCTTTTGATTCAGGATGTCGGAGATCCCTTTAGTGCTCAATGTTTAACCCTTTCAGTGCCAGAGGGGTACGCAACGCATTACTCTGCAATGCGTTGCATACCCCTCTGGCACTGAAAGGCTTAATGTGTTGTAGAACTCGTTACCAATTGTATTTGTCCCTTTGTGCAGTTGGCTTGCCCTAGAATTGCCCTACCTAAGGGGCTATGTATAAAGACAGTAATAGAGCAGTTTTTGGGGTAAACCAACATACCTCATATGGATCCAAATCGTTTATGCAGCAGTACTCTTACATACAGCACATGAAATATGTTGTAATGTCTTTCAAAACATAAAAACTTTCACACGACTGTGACTGATGCAATGTACTGTCAATGTGCAATCTGTCCTTAAGCACTGGTGTTTCTCTAAGGTGGATGTCATTAGCGAGCCAATGTCTAGTGTAGTACATACTTAACACACACTTTTAAACGTTTGACCCTTTGACACCCATCTGGAAGCCAAAGGATTAAACATTTGTATTCACACCTGGCTTTAAAGGTGAATTGTACCTATTGTAGAAGTGGTTGTTAAAATGAAATAATCATGTTTTCCTAACTCTGCTCCAGGGGTTAAAAAAAATCCATTTATATTGATGGGAAGTTGTATTTGTTCCCTTTGCAGTTTGTTTGCAACATGCTTGTTGTACTTTGCCTTTATAACTAAGGATTAATGAGATCATCATGTGCCTTTAAGAATTGGGCTCAGATCGAATAAGTAAAGTTAAATCATCGCCTGGTGATTGCTTTATAATTTTTTTGTATATGTCCTAAGAATAATCCATATATGGATATCTTTAACTCACTCAGTGCCAAAGAAGTATCCAGCTCATTGCAGTGCAAGGAATTGGACACCTCTCTGGCACTCAAAGAGTTCATATTTGAAAAATAATCATATATACTTTACATTATGTGATATTAAACAGTCTTACTTTGCAATCATTTGATGATCTGTAGTGCACACTCCACGCATTCCCCACTTTAAGGAAATCTGAGCTAAGCTTTGACTCTGTATTGCTTTATCCTAGTGGTGGGCCCTCCAGTTGTTAACTCTTTAAGTGCCAAAGGGGTATGTAATGCATTGCAAAGCAATGGGTTGTGTACCCCACTGGCACTTACAGGGTTAAGGGCTGCAATTCCCATAATCTCCAGACAGTTGTTGGATGGCAGAGGTTGATGACTGTTTTAGTAAAAACTAGCTGGAGAGCCTCAGATTGCCACCACTGCATTACACGGTTGTGCTGGCCACTCTTCCAAATGTCAGAATGTCACAGCTGTAAAGTGAGACTGCTGCAAAGGACAACAGGAAGTAGTGATTGCACTGTGAGCCAGAAGCCATGGAAAGGCATATCAGAAGACATGCAGATTACATTTTATTATAGTATAGTTTATGTAAAAAGAACCAGTACATATATCATGAACTCAGTTTGAGTGACAGAATTATTGGTGGAGTATGAGATGGCAGTTTCCCTTTTAATTAGTGTCTTTTTGAAGGGAGATATGAGATCTTCTCATTTTACAATGATGAATTACCTTGTAGTGAATGTTGGTCTTGTGGCAAGTATCAGGCCAGTCAGGGGATTGAAGTGTGGGGTTTGCCAGAAGTTTCTAGCACATGCACCATTCTTGCACAACATTTACTGCTATTAAGCCAAATTTTACACTTTAAAACACGTATTGGAATTGTGATATAATTACATTTTTTTTTTGACCGTTGCATAGCTGCAGTTGGGATTAGAGGGACATTTTCCAGAATGTTGGTCTCAATTAAGATTTTAGCTCTGGTTTTCATCCCTTTCAGCAATTTGGTAAAGGATATGATCTTATAGAACTTTCTGGGTTTATTGTTTTATTCCTGTTACCTTACTTTTAAGATACAAGTATTATCATAA
Organism: Rhinophrynus dorsalis; assembly: GCA_037306005.1. Lineage (NCBI taxonomy): Eukaryota > Metazoa > Chordata > Amphibia > Anura > Rhinophrynidae > Rhinophrynus > Rhinophrynus dorsalis. The sequence continues at coordinate 53,977,810 of CM074726.1, read as the reverse complement.
TGTCATCAATGAAATGTCTGTAAACTGTTTTCTACTACAGCCATTTAGAGTGTCGGCTCCCTAGGACAGGAACCTCTCCTACTGTTTCTATAACTGTGACACTTGCTTTAATTCCTTGTATTGTATTTACTGTAACATACTACTACTGCAAGGTGATGCCATATAAATAAAGCTATACATACCACCAATAAAAATCGTGCTATATCTGCCAGTCAAACATATAATCTTCCTAACATGTGTGGGGGGAGGGGAGATGCACTAAGGTGTGATAAAGAGGTGATAAGGGGGAGATGACTTCTCAAGTGATATCACTTCTCCAAGTCATGTGTTATTCTATGAAGCCTATTCAGTAAGATCTCTCCAGTTTGATACATCTTAGTACATAATTTCAGTAGAATAACATAGGATTTGGAGAAGTTATCTCCACTTTATCATCTCTGTCATACCTTAGTGCATCTCTCCTTGTAGTGTTATTGCTTAGGTGCAGAAGAGAACATAGTTTTTTTGATGGGGAAACAGACAGAAAATGTAATTAGAAGATTTAAATGATACTTGGTAACCTGGCTAAAATCAGCCCTACCTTTAATCCATATAGATGATAGCGAGAGATGTCACATATAGGAACTGGTCATTCCTGGTGTGTATTTCAGGTACGGATTATCAGGATACAGATGTTACAGCAGTGGCAGTACGTATCCTAGCATCCCCCTGTCTTCTCCACTGCCAGGACTTCCCAAACCTGTCTTTGCAAGAGTTGATGGACAGGAAAAGTTTGAAACCAAAGTCACCATCCTGGAGAATGGGTTACGTGTTGCCTCTCAGAACAAATTTGGGCAGTTCTGTACCGTTGGAAGTAAGTATAGTAGCTACACAAGTAGAATAATATTGAAAGAGAACTAACACATCTTAATAACAACACTCTTTACTATGGTCAGAAAATCCTGGTGCCCACTATGAACTTTGCCCTTTCTTCTTTGAAGAGAAAACTTCTTTAATCAGTCCTGGTTGTCAGGTCCATGTAGGCTGACCTGACAGTTGCTGGCAGTGTTTTTTAAACTGAAATAGGCAGAGTGCATGAGTCTGATTAAGATTACCACGTGCAGTGGGTGGAGTTTGTGTCTTTGTTCCACTGGCAACCATCATGGCCACCTCCATGGACCTGACATCCAGACTTATTGAAGAAGTTTTCTTTCAAACAAAGTGAGAAGGGCAAACTTCATAGGGGCCATTAGGATTTTCTGGCCAGGGTAAGTTGTGTGGAGGGGCATTATTAGTTCACCTTTAAAGAAACTGAAAACCCTAGACCTATGTCCTATGTTAACCCTTTGAGTGCCAGAGGGGTAAACTATAATATTTCTTATTCAAACAAACTGCACCATAGAGAACATGTAAAAGTTTGCACTGATTTATCTGTGGCTTTTAACCCCTTAAATGCAGACCTCTCTAGAATTCAAGTGGTTAAAAGACTCCTATAAATCAGAGAGGATTTCTGGACATTGCATTTGTCCCCTGTGATGCAGTTGGTTTGTCCCAGCATTACTCAAGCTTTCTTTTAAAAACAGCAGTAACATTGAGTCTGAACAGTGAGGAAGTTTGACCACCTCTGAGTTACTGTAATGGTTTTGGGGTGTTGCACGTTCTACAGTGATACTAAATAACTTAAGTATGACTCTTATAATTATTCGGTATCTATCTTACAGTTCTGATCAATTCTGGATCAAGACACGAAACAAAATACCTAAGCGGCATCTCACACTTTCTAGAAAAGCTCGCCTTTTCAGTAAGTATAATTTCATCTTCCGACCTATGAAACGCGTGGGTGTAAGGAAGTGCATTGTGAGGATTCCACTGTACACAGACAGCAGTGCAATATTCACTATGGGGTTTATTCAGGTAAATGTTTGTTTTGTATTTCTTTTGTAGTCCACTGCACAGTTTGGTAGTAAAGATGAAATTCTTCTTACACTGGAAAAACATGGTGGAATATGTGACTGTCAGACCTCCAGGTAAGTTAGAGATCGTTATCATTTAATGCGGTTATAGATTTGTCCATATCTTGTGACTGAGATAGCCGGTGATGAGAAGAACTGTCACAATGCATCTAAGGGTCTTATTCTAAAATAATGGTTATTTCATGTTTTTGATTTAAATTTAACCCCTTGAGAACCAGAGAGGTGTGCAATGCAGATGTTACTTGTACTACTGGGTAGTGCTCATTGCAAAGTTTAATACATTTTAAATTTCAAGTCAAGTTTAAAACAAAAAACAAAACATAAGGTGGCCCTATCTGTCTCCCTTCGTTCCCCTCTCTCTCTCCCCCTCTCCACCTCAGAAGCAGCCTGGTAGAATACCAATGGATACTGCTTGGTAGAAATTTCATCCAGCGGGTTACATTTCTGTATTTGTTGCCCAGTTGCTGCCATGTCCTGTCTTCCAGTATGCAGACTTGTGTCATGTGAGTCCACACACTGAAAGGCTGGACCTGGCAGGGCCTGAGGAGACCAGGAGAATCAAGCAATCTGTTGATCAGATGAGAAGCCCTATTAAAAGGCGATATCAAATAATAAGACGTTGTTTATCTCAGACTAAAATACCTTAAAAAAAAAAAAATAAAATAATCCTCTTCATAAATAGGAGAAAATATGATATTCTGTTACGGTTGTCCAACGTGCAGCCTGCTTGACCCCAAGATGCGGCCCACCTGAGTTTTTTTTTTTTTTCCTATCTAATTAACTAGAACACATGAACTAGTAGGCCAGTAAGACCAAATTCCTTACCTGCCAGTACTATACAGTTCAATAACAGATGTATGTTTAATATTGATTAATAAAGAAGTCCAGGTTTTGAATAACTGACCAGCTGTAATTTACCATTATTATCCATTTAAAAGCCAGCACTGCCCTCACACTTCTGGATTTCTGATCATGTGGACGCCCTGTTCTATATTACACTGTAGCGAAGAGGGGATGAGAGTGTAATTCCTGACTGCAGTCCCCCATAGAACATTATAGTAACTGCTTCATCACAGCTTTGAACTTTTATAATGCCTGCCATTGTATGTGCCCTTGGTTTTACTCATCAGGAAAATCCCTGTAACAATAAATGTTTTCATGAAGTTTACTGCTCCTTTATAAAGTTTCTGTACTGCGATTAAGTGTGTTCTTACTGTTCCAGGGACACCACTATGTATGCAGTTTCTGCGGATGCCAAGGGACTAGATACAGTGGTCAGTTTGTTGGCTGAAGTTGTGCTGCATCCTAGACTGTCCGGTATGTAGCTCTTGTCCTGTGTTCATTTACACCTCTCCCCTTTATCGCACCAAATATTCCCACAGTCCATGTCAGGGACAAGCAGTTATTCTGGCCTCAGGGTCCCGTCTCTGATGGTTACAGAAGAGCAGCACCTTCCAATAATTATAAACCAAAGTGTAATGGGCCGTGTATATATATCTGGCTTACAGGTGCAAATCTGGAGCGAAGCAAACACCATAGGGAAGGAATAAAAATTATACAAATGCTCATTGAGTTTGAATTGAACTTTTAACCCTTTAAAGGTGATCAGATATCTCTCTAAAGGAAGGAAGCTTATGAAAAACACATTGCAGGGTTGTACTGATAGTAGGAAAGAGAGGTAGAGTGAAAGTGATGCCTTTATTGATCGAGTGTCTCTAGGATGGAAGCTTTCAGGTGTGGAGAAGAGATCTAAGTTATCTTGAAAGCTTGCATCCGACCCACTTTACCCACAGGTACAGTTATATCTGGTCACCTTGATTAAAATGCACTATTTAAATCAATGTGAATCAATGTTATTGTTTCCCCTGTGGAGCAGCTGGCTTGGTTCAGAATTGCTTCTGTTTCATTGTGTTTAAGGTCCATTTTATTGCACAGGCTGGCATTCAAATGCTTAACGTCCCTCCAAATACCATCAGTTTCCTATATCTTAGGCCTTATCAAGACATGGAAACTTATACATTGGTATATCTGTGAATGTTACAACCTGTTATTTCATATAAGAGTAACTCGATTTTAAGAATTACTTTTTTTTAACCAATTGGGTACTAGAGCCCACTCCTTTTATCAGTAGTTGACAAGCCTAGCATCAAAAGGGTAAAGGTATGTGTGTTTTGTAGGGGGTGGGGTAGCCTGGTTTAATAGCAGGGACACCATTGCCATAGAGGTCTCCATTATGTTCCTTGGAAATCTGAGTTCATCTAGCAGGGCTAGACAAACCGTGACTCGGGGGATGATGGGAGTTGTAGTCTTCAGCAGCTGGAATGCCAAACAATACATCCTCATCATTTTAGCTTTTATTAAGATTAGACAATAAAGAGGAATAAAAACCTGTATGTCCCCTTACTGCTGATGGCTGAGTTTCTTGTTTTGCTTTGTCCCTTGAAGAAGAAGAGATAGAGATGACCCGGATGGCAGTACGATTTGAACTGGAAGACCTTAACATGAGGCCGGACCCAGAGCCTCTGCTCACAGAGATGATCCATGCGGTGAGTGCTTTTAACATAACCCATTCAGGGCCAAAGAGGCCTGGAAGGCATTGGATGAGATCTACTAAAGTGTGTAGCGAACACAATTGAGTACAACTGCAGCTATTTCTGCTTACAGCTGGAAAAGGGACATGCGTGTTTCTATGGCGTTCTAGAAGTAATAATTTTTAATACTCATTGTTCTACTAAATAAAATAAACACACTTAAAACATAAGTATCAAACAGAGTAAACATAACACCAGTCCTTATATCAGTGTTAGTTACAATAAAGTATTTATTAAAGAGTTCAATACACTAGAGGGACATGGCCCGGTAACTGCTGACAGAAACTGATGCCAGTGCTGGGCTGCGAGAAAATCGCCACGAAACCAAGAAAAATACAATATGAATATGCATATTTATAATCCAGTTGTACATATGAATGAAATCTGTTTTACAGTGACCTTATTACAATAACTGAAAAAGCGTTGGGGACCAGAGGCATGTGCATTTGGTTGGTTCGCAATGCACTGCACAGCCATCTGGTCTGTAAAGGGTTAATGAGCATGCAGCAGCCTTACACTAGATGGAAACAGCAAAGCAGCTGATGTTTCTACTTCAGGAAGTAGAACTGGATTCTCTCTCTCGTGGTTAGAACTCTATGATCCCAGAAGATTACACACACTTTTTTTGTGTATAAACTTTATTGTTGTTTATGTAATATATACACAAAATAAATGAGGATTGCAGCATGTAATAATACCTTTTTTTAAGGCGTCACATGTCCTTTTCTCTGTTTTTATTTTCCAGGCAGCTTATCGTGGGAACACTGTGGGGCTTCCCAGGTTCTGCCCCGTGGAGAATATAGATAAGATCAACCAGAGAACCCTCCACTCCTACATGCATAACTACTACACCCCCGACAGGATGGTGCTGGCTGGTGTGGGCATTGAGCATGAACAACTGCTGCAGTGTGCCAAGAAATATCTTTTAGGGGTGGAACCTGTGTGGGCATCTGGGAAACCCAGAACCATTGACAGATCTATAGCACAGTATACAGGAGGGATTATCAAGGTGAGAAAAATAATCCTAAGGTTCCATGACAACATTAATGTGATCTGGAAACTGATTTGTATTTAACAAATAGTTACAGATATGAGAGAAGAGATTTCACTATTAAGCTCTTGGATGCTGGATAGAGTTCTCCAAAGTATTGCACAGCAATGGATGGAGATGTCTTTCTCATACAAGATTTTAAGATAGGAGCAGCCTTAATTTCTTAATTGAATTTCACTTGTTATATTGCCATAGCGTACAAGAATAACATTGTAATAGGAGATGCAGAATGTCTTTCATTGCAGCATTGTCTGTATGAAATTTGGGTCTAATAGTCTTCTGTTTCTTGTTGGCAAGGTTGAAAAAGACATGTCAGATGTCAGCCTAGGTCCGACTCCAATCCCAGAACTGACACACATCATGATTGGCCTGGAAAGCTGTTCCTTTTTGGTACGTGGATTTTGTACAGATTATATAACTATTTCTCTTGCATTCGATAATTGTGGGGTTAAATTCACCCACCAGCAACAACTCCACTCCCTCCTCTGCCCTACTTTACCTCTCATAATGCTATCATAGTATGGGTAAATAACAGCTCAGCATTTCGTTTGTTTTCTTCATTAGTAATTTAACTTTTTAAAAGTAACGTACACATCCCAGCCTTGTTCCACTGGTACTTGCAAAACCACACAAATATTGTAACACCCCAGTTTTGTCCCATTGGTAGTCACAGAGCCGCATACACTGTCTGACACCTCAGACTTGCTCCACTTTCCACAATTACTTTGATTTGGCTCATGAAACCCCTTGTACTATTTGAGGGAAGCCTGGGATTCCAGAGAACATAGTTAGGGTTTCAGCTCTACTGTTACTAGTTTGATTTGTCAGTCCGTCAGTTGTAGTAATTCACACACCGAGTCTGATGCACAGACAAAAATGGGTGCAATTTTTGTGCAAATTCATTGCACCATAGGGAATAATTTAAAAAAAAAACAAATTCCCTTTGATTGAAATTACTTTTAACATCTCAAATGCTAGGGAGGTCTCAACGCATTGCTTTGTGGTGTAATTGCATTCAAGGGGGTTAAAAGCTCAATTTAAATTCTCCACCAGAATTGCACTTGGTACATCAGCTTCTGTTCCTTATGGCTGTGTTATTCCTTTTTGGAACAGGAAGACGACTTTATCCCTTTTGCGGTTTTGAACATGATGATGGGTGGCGGGGGCTCTTTCTCTGCTGGAGGGCCAGGCAAAGGCATGTTTACACGACTCTACCTCAATGTGCTCAACAGGTGAGTGGGGAGGTCACTGGATGGATAAATATAATATTTTCCCTGATATGAAGAAGGGGGTCAAGCTGGGGGTGTTGCATGTGAAGTGAGGGTGTGTCTGTGGATACAGCTAGGGGCCACCTGATGTGACAAGTGGATGAAAACAAGGAGAGTAATGGGACAGGTTGAAATGTAGGCAGGGTCACAGTGAAAGGAATTTCAGTCCAATATAGGGATAGGCCACCTATGAATATTGTGGTTCTCATCAGCTAGAGTTTTCTCTCCCTTTGATGTACATTTACACAGTCTCTTCTTATTTCAGACATCACTGGATGTACAACGCAACCTCGTATCACCACAGTTATGAAGATACCGGTCTCTTGTGCATCCACGCTAGTGCAGATCCACGTCAGGTCAGTTTCATTTTGAACAGTCGCCATTTTGATTTTTACAGATCTAGATCATCGTGTGGAGAAATTTGCCAACTAGGAATTACAGGTGGGGTACTAATAGCTGAAGAGCCACATGTTGCACACACCTGCCATAGAGCTTGCTGCAGCTGATGGGGTTCCATGTTTTTTTGTTTTAATACCAATATGTATCAATGCGTTGGAATCTTCTGTGGCATTCGAATGGTTACAGAAGAAATGGGGGGGGGGGTTTGTTTAATCACTATGCCCTGCCTCCTGGTGGGAGGAGCTTTACCCATGGCCCTTTATTACCCAGTAGGAAGCAAAAGGAATGTTCATTTTCTGCTTTCACATCCATGTTGTCTTTGCAGGTCAGGGACATGGTAGAAATCATCACTCGGGAATTCGCTCTGATGGCCGGATCCGTAGGGGAGGTAAAGTTATGTTTTACAGCAATAGAATATCCTAACTGCAGTGTAGCTGGATGGGAATGATGGGAGTTGTAGGTCCAAACAGTTTAATATGGACAATTAACTCATACCCTTTAGTTTGGGACATGCTGAGTGGGGTTGGGGTGGGGGTTTATATGACGTGTTAACAAATGCTGTTTACACTGGGGGCGGATATGCACAATGACTTGACCAACATCCTTTGATTGTGGCATATGATTTGTTGCGGCTATGCACAGTGTTAACCAATATCCTTAACATTATGGGAAATGGAGGGATATCCAAAGTGTTCTCCAATATCCTTTTTAATTTGCAAACATCTCTTAATTATAACCCTTTAACCCCTTAAGGACCAGCGGTCCTGGGGGTGGTTGTACTTTAAGGACCACATAGGGAATTTTGACATGCCTGCACGCCAAACGAGGGACTGATGGTGACCTCTCCGGTCTTGGATTGGTCAATTTCAGTCACCCACTCTCTCGTGGGAACAGTGTGGGTAAAAAAAAATATGGGATGTGTCAGGATGTCACTGGTCCTTTAGGCAAAAACAGCAGCGACTGCCCCGACACGTCACTGGACCTTAAGAGGTTAAGGAGAGAGGTTATTTATTAATAGTTCACTAATGATTTGCTTAAACATTTTTTCGCTAAGTAAACTGTGAATTTAAAACTCTATTTCCCCTTAAAAAAGGCAAAAAGAATACACTGTCACTTAAATCATGTCTACCATTACTAAAGTTTGCACCAGGGAAGGACCCCTTGTATTTTTGCAGGGGACTGTGGGGTTCCATGAAGCAGTTTGATAATCACTGTCCTATAGTCTTGTTTATGTTGATGATTAGATGGTTCTGTTTGCATTATTACCTCGTAGTGAAGAAGAGCTTTACTGTCTTATCAGGTAGAGTTAGATCGAGCAAAGACCCAGCTGAAGTCTATGCTGATGATGAATCTGGAGTCCCGACCGGTTATCTTCGAGGATGTTGGTAGACAAGTGCTGGCTACTGGGAAACGAAAACTTCCCCATGAGCTGTGTGATCTTATCAGTAAGTGTTAAACGAACACCAACATACAACTTCGTGTTCTAGTGAAGCAGACGCTGTAACATTAATTTTATTTTCTTGATAGCATTTGACCATTTGAGTGCCAGACAGGTATCTTGCAATGCATTGGATACCTCTCTGGCACCCAAAGGGTTAAGACACATGACAAGGCCTTGCTAAGCAATACCATGTGCACTGCTCTTGTTTTGGAACTGGATGGAAATATTCCCATACTAGTGTAAAAGCCTGTGTACACAGGCCAAAGTGCTTAAAACCGCAGAATTACACCTCCCAGCATTCTGTGCGTTCAGGCAGTCTCTACTGCACATGACTGCATCGGACAAGCATACATCTGGCCTTTTATATTATAGGATGAATTAATTTTTGGTTGTATAGTTGCACTTTTGTTTTTATTTATTTTCTGGGTTCCTTGAAAAAACAAAATGTTAAAGAATCACTAATAAACCCCACTTAGTTTGATCTCGGCAGAAAATTCAGTGCAGTTCTGCAGATTGGTTCTCGTAAATGTACCTTTAATTAGTATTTTGTATCCCTCCGGAGGCAGACATAATTATTTATTGTCAGGCAGCACAACTCCAGGCGTTTCAGGTCCTTGAGTCCAGCAACAAAGAGAGATGTGTGACTCAACAGACATGATATTCTGTGTTCATGAAACATTAATTTTAGAAAACCAATCCATGTAGTATTGTTTCATAGTGGCCATTAGGATTTTCTGCTGATATAAAGGTTGAGGGGATTATCATTAATAAATTAGTGTTCCTTTCACTTATAGAACCTGGATAGTTTTAGAATTGTTTTCTCTTCTTTATCTGCTGCTTGTGAGGCTGAGCAGAAAATGTTCTGCCCTGTACAAAATAGTATTTAAAGGAGCAGTAAAAAAAATATACATTGTAGGGTGTTTCCTGTTGAGTAAAATGATGGCACTCTTACTTCTGAGAGATGTATATTTCTAGAATTATTACTGTTTAATATCATGTTTTGTTATGTTTTTTTTTTACATTAGCAGTGCCCTCTAGTGGTCAAATTCTAATTAGTTATTCTGTTACATTCTAATGGAAAGTAAAGTCAGTGACTTACAGTTCTCCATAGAATGATACAAACTGCCGAGTCAATTCCAATCAGAAAGTAAACACAGTAAATTAACTTCCTGGTTATTTGAACTATTATATCATTTGAATACAACTGACAGCAGTGGGAGTGCTCTTGTTTTGCTCAGCAGGAAAAACTCCATTATAGGCTTTCATAAAAAAAGGTTACTGCTCCTTTAACCTCTCCCAAGGGTTAATAATATTCCCCTTACCCTCCCACAGTAAAACATTTACATTTTATTTGATCTCACAGGCAATGTTAAAGCAAGTGACATCAAGCGAGTTGCCACCAAAATGTTACGGAACAAGCCGGCCGTGGCTGCCTTGGGAGACCTCTCGGAGCTCCCGGATTACGAGACCATTCAAGCTGCTTTGTCCAGTAAAGATGGCCGACTGCCTCGATCGTATCGGCTCTTTCGATAAGTTGGAGAGGTTCTACGTTCTAATTAATTCACACAGAAAACTAATGACGTTCTAGAGATGGGATATGCTTTGTCTACACCGAGCCAGGTTACTACGGGACAGTTTGTCCATTATATCTGCCATTATTGGAGAGGTGGAAAGTGGCAAGAGAATGTATTTATTTTTTTGTCTTAACCTTATGACTGCCAGAAGGTTGGCCAGCGCATTGCAAAGGAATGCGATGGGCACCCTTCTGACACTGAAAGGGTTAAGTATTCGATAGAGCTCTTGTGTTGCAAATTTTCTGTTCATTGATTTCTACCCGTTGACGACCATGGGAGAATGCACCATGTTAAAGTAAATGTGATTGATGCTCCTCTGGTACTCACAGGGTTAAAGGACATCACAAGGCAAATGAGGGGTTAAACAGAGCAGGCTTGAGCGGTGGGAACTCTCTTCTCATAGCTCTTGGGACACAGCCAACAGTTTACAAAAGTATATTGTGTAGACTCTATATTGCACCTTTTAAAGGAGCATTTAGTTTGATTAACCTCTTAAGGACCAGCTGTCCCGGGGTGTGTGGTCCTTTAAGGACCAGATAGGGAAGTTTGACGTGCCGACATGCCAAACAAGGGACTGAAAGAGATTGCTCCGGTCTTGGAGAGATCAACTTCAGTTTCCGGTATTACTCACAGTGCTCCTGCAGGAGCGCGGTGAGTAAAAGTATGTGACGGTCCGGGCACGTCATCGGATGTGAAGGGGTTAAGAAGAGAAATTTGTTGTTGGGGTTTTGCCTTCTAAGCAAAGTAAGTGTCCTCCCACTGCTGGGACATACTGCATTTAAATGTTATGACAGCTCAAACATGTGTATCCTAATCCAGGGAGAGTTTTTAGCCTTGGTTGGAGACTATGTAGTAAGGTGTGATAAACTGAGATTAATTCTCTAGTTCCTATGTTATTCTATGGAGCTTATCTACTAAGATCTGTGTGCAGTGTCTCCATAAAACAACATAGGAACCAGAGAGTTCATCACAGCAGAGATGCTATCGCCTCTATCACACCTTAGTAACAAATCCACCAGGGGGACATGCACTAAGTGTATTTGGGGTATTCAAGCTGCAATAACTTCTGAATTGTCTATCACCAGCAATGGGAATTCTCTTGATTCACTTAGCAGTTAGACCTACAATATTTGTATTTGTGACAGTTAACCTTTAACCCCACTCAAAGGGTTAATATAAAAAATGAAAGCAGATAAACAGGCTTTGTTTCACACTTTAAGGAGCAGAGGGGTGTGTGATAAACTGTACATACCCCTTGTTCTTAAAGTATTAATTCTGTAGCTGCTAGAGAAGTCTGCAACGCATTGAAATGAAGACATATGTACCATTCAAAAGTGTTAACGAGCAAGAGCACTGAATTAGAATTTACAGGCTAAAAGTATCTTGTCTGTTAGGTCAGCGTTCAGTACATTAACTCAAGGAGTTAATATAGGTTTTTAATTATAATCACCTCCTAATTGTACGATAATTGCGAATATTTTTTTTTTTTGCCAACTACATGCACTGTTACGGTATAGACTATGGTAGACTGCTTTCTTTCTGAAGTGCAGCTAACAGTGCCTGGTTTCCAAATATCCCTACACCTGGATTAGTGACTGATCCACCAATGGATCAACCTGTACTCAGAGAGATCATGAAAACATTCATTGTTAGCTGTACTTAACAGATCAGTAAAATGTAATTATGTGTGTGGGGGGGACCACCAAAACAACACATTGTATGTCTTTTCCTGATGTGTAAAAATAGGGTATTCACTCTATCAGTTGCTTTCTTCAAATGTTATTCCAGTTAAAGGGATATTAATGTCACAGTTAATGTTTTTTTTATCTGGTAGATACATTTAAAGGGAGAGTACTTGCACTTATTTGTATCTCTCAGAACGTTATTGTTTGAGAGATATAGGAAAATAAAGTTCTCCGCTCCCTCCACTTTCTGCTTGAAAGCAGATTCTGGTTCCTGGATCAGACAGCGGCTCTTCAGCAGTGCCGACATAGAGATACCTAAAAATAAATACTTCATCGAAATGGTCTACAATGTGTGCTTGCAAACCAAAGTATTTATTTTTAGGTATTGCTATGTCGGCGCTGCTGAAGAGGTGCCATCTGATCCAGGAACCAGAATCTGCTTCTGACAGCTTTACAGCTCATCAAGCAGAAAGGGGAGGGAGCGGAGATCTTTATTTCCCTATATCTCTCAAACAATAATGTTCTGAGAGATACAAATAAGTGCAAGTACTCTCTTTTAATTGTATCCACCATTTAGTTAATACTTTTTTTATGACATTAATATCCCTTTAAAACTCTTATGAAGTGGTGAAGCTATTACTATAACATTCTCTGAAGAACTGTCATCTGGGTTTCACATAAGATGCAACAGAATAACTGTTTAGATTTCAGGTGCCATTTAAAGGGGATGTATCAGCCTGTATAGTTTCATTATATAGTGAATGTGTAAACTTTTGTTTGTTTTTTTTTAAAAGCTCTGGTTCGTTGAAATTTAAGTAATACACTCTGCCCTGCACCTCCGACCGCACAGACTGCAGTTACCAGCTCTGCCTCCGCTCCTCTCCCTCTATCCAGCCTCCTCCAATGATGCAGGAGCGTTCTCATTGGCTAGATATTGATCTCTGCCAATGAGATCGCTCCAGCTTATAGACTGGAGGAGGCTGGATAGAGGGAGGGGAGCAGAGGCTGAGTGACGGACTGCGGATATAGAGCAGATAACTGCAGTCTATGCGGTAGTAGGTGCAGGGTAGTGTGTATTACTTAACTTTCAAGAACTAGAGCTGTAAAATAAATACACATTTACACGTTCACTATCTGATTAAACTATACAGGCTAACTTGTATAAAGGTGATACATCCCGTGAATTGTAAAATGCAATAGTATTACAACTAGAAGCGGGACTGCCCTTGTTTTGTTTGGTAGAAAAAGCGCTGCAATATGATGTTCTGTGAGTTTTTTTCCATAGTAAAAGGTTACTGCTACTGTGGCTGGAGTTGACCTGTTAACCCTTTGAGTGTCAGCACGGTACACAGTGCATCCCTCCGGCGCTTAAAGATAATACTCCTCAGTATTACTGAAATAGTGACCTTGACATTACTGCATCATAGCAAGCAAACATAGAATTTTTAACGCTTTGAGTACCAGAGCAGTACGGAACGCACTGTTCTGCAATGCATTCTGTACACTCTAGCACTGAAAGGGTTAAGCACACAGGACTGACACAAAATAATTGTCAGCTCTGCAGGGCTGTACACCACCAGATTTCAAGTTGATCATAATTATGTATTTTTAGAAGTAACAATATTTCTTTGATAGATACAGCAGTTGAGTAAGCCTTTGAGAGGGGATGAGTGTGTGATATAAGGAGTCCACCAGCTGGGCGGGCAATGCATTGCACTCCTGTCTGGTCATTAAGTGTTTGTCCAAATGGGAACAATAAAGAGGAAGTAAACACTATGTATGAAAATAGACCTGTTCAGGGTGAGTCTCTCAATACAGATTACAGAGAGAACTTCTGTTATTTTGATGGACGTAGCAACAGCGCCACCTACCTATGTAAAGGATTGTGTCTGCAACACAGATCTCTTTACAGGCAGTAATGGCAACTGCATCATCTGGCTGCAAAAAAGAAATTGATCTAAAACTCTCCAAAAATAAATGATGCAGGTTTGCTCTGAAATAACTTAATTAGAGCAAATCTCCCAACACTGGAAATATCCTCAAGTTACATAACAGAAAAAGGTGGTACAATACAAATATATCAGTAAGGGTTTACTGCCACTTTAACATAGGAACAAACCAACTGCAGTGTACGCAAAAAATAAAAAGCCCCAGCGGGGTTTTTAACACCTTGAATTTTAGAGAAGTCTCCAATGATTGAGGTCTCTCTAGCATACGAGGGGTTAAGCCAAGTTTGAATAACTGGTTGTTTCCTGTGCCGTAGCTGGTTGTTCCATGTATAAAGTGTTTTGGCTGTCACATGTCTGGGTACCGAGGCTGCAGTGAGAAAGGAAGACGTTCTTTTTTGTCTTCATGTTTTGGCAGAAGCTGTTTAATGTCTGAGCACAGTAGCATGTTAATCCCTTGAGTCCCACAGTGGTATGCAACACATTGCTCGCTAGAGCTCAAAGGGTTGAACACTTCAGTGCAAAGTCTTCCACGGTGATGCTGATGTATTACACCTTTGAGTTCTTGAGGGATAGCTGACGCATAGCAAAGTGCTGGATGGCATTCAAAGAGTTAAGGTTATTTGGAGCAAAACAAATGCACTATACGAGCAAGTGAAAATTCCCATTGATTTAAAGCCCCTAAAATGCTACAGACGTCTCCAGCATATTGCCTCTCTAGCATTCAAGAGCCTTTATGTAAATACTGTTACAGTGCTTTTCCAGTTAGGTTAACCCTTTGAGTGCCAGAGGGGTATGCAACACATTGCAGAGCAATGCATTGCGTACCCCTCTGGCACTCAAAGGGTTAGTCAAGCATCTCCCAGCAGGAAAACCCTAGAACATGTTTTTATTAAAAAAAAAAAAAAAAGTAATCATTCACCAAGAACTCCATTTAAATAAATGGAAATATTTCTCTTCCCTGTTGAACAGTTGGTTTGCACTAAGGAGCGATTAAGAGACAGAAACTCTCCAGTTCCTATGTTATTCTATGGAGCCCATACACAATAAGAAGTCTCCAGCTGGATGGAGACAGGTTAGTGAATATGCTCCATAGAATAACAGAGGAGCAGGAGACGTTATCGCCTCTATCACACCTTAGTACATCAGCTGCAGTGTATTTCCTATTTGATAAGATTGGGACTTCTTTTTGTGTATAGTACAATAAATGTATATGTATGAAATTTGTGGCTGTACAATGTGTATTATTCTTGAGCATGGTCCTGTTATTTTTGTTCATAACTGTACCAACACATATTTTGATATACTCCACTAATCTCCTCTGTACATAGTAATTCTGAAGAAGTAACCATAGATGGATGAATGTGAAACAATGGGAGGGAGTCGCTAAGCAGTGATAAAGTGGAGATCACTTCTCCAATTCCTATGTTATTCTATAGAACCTATGCACTAAAGTTTCTTCAACTTTAGTGATCTTAATACATAGGCTTTATAGAATAACACAGGAACTTGAGACATAATCTCCACTTTATCACTGCTTTGTATCTCTGGCAATGACTTTTTAGTTTCTGCCAAATGCCCAACTTGTTTTTGCCAGAATTAGTACACGGGGGATGCATTAAGGTGTGGAAAACGTCTCGTATTCCTAGGTTAATCTATGGTGTGTGTGCAATTTCCCCGTACCATTAACCCTTAGAATGCCAGAAGGGTGCATGCATTGCATTGCGTGGCACTCAGGTTAAATAATCTTTCCGAGCCAGAGCCTTTTAACTTACAGAGTCTTAGTAATACAATACACTGTATATGTCTGGAATGATTTTATTTTGTGGTCTGATGCGCAAATGTAACAAATATTTATTTACATATATTACATTTTATTAAAAATAAAAACCCAAAACAGAAGGCAGATGAGGTTTAGGACAGAGGGTAACCTAGCCCCTTCCATTTAAGGAGTTAAAGGTTCATTCTGCCGCTCAGGCAAGGTTACAGCAGTGAAGCTTTAAACATGATGGTATGTTAGTAATGTCTAACATTAACAAAACCTAATTGTAGGTATTCAAAAATTAATCTTACTGGGACAAGTTTGATCTCTCAAACATTTATGGTTTGAGAGATGTAAGTGCTTAAAGTTACCCCCTATCTCCCCTTTTCCAGACATCAGCATTTAGCTGTCGTTATGAGATCCTGGTCCCAGACCAGCCGGCGGCTCTTCAGCAGGGCTGAATGAGCGATATCGAAAAACAAATACTTCGGTGGAAAGGTCTGCAAACCAAGCACACTTTGTAGACCGTTCCAGTGAAGTATCTGTTTTTAGATATCGCTCGTTTGGCTCTGCTGAAGAGCCGTGCGACTCAAATCCACTGCAGACAGCTTTACAGCTCGTCCGCAAAAGGGGGAAACTTTAAGCGCTTATATCTCTCAAACCATAAAGGTTTGAGAGATTGAACTCGTCCCAGTAAGATTATTCTTTGAATATCTACAATATTAGGTTTTGTTAATGTTAGACATTACTAACCATTTAACCCTTGGGCTGCTGCAAGATCATAGCATTATGGTGCAGCAAAAAAAAAAAACTTTATTTAGTTGCCGTGTTTTTACAATGTTCCTTTTGTAGTGTTGAAATAAATAATTTTTAAATAAATGGATATTTTAAGATTTTTGTGTTTTAAAGGCCTTTTGGTACAGTGTATTTACAGGGCGGCCAGCACTAGGAATTCTTTACATGATAGTCCTTTTAAAAATGTAATCACTTGCATATACAACCATTTATTTTTGTGTCCTTCTCTAATTTCAGAATTAAAGGGATAGTATTGTCACATTTTAATAAAACTTAATCTTGTAGCTATTAATAAACTAAACAATCCCAGTCCTATCTCTCAAACCTTTATGGTTTGAGAGAATCTCAGCAAAAGTTTCCCCCTCCCCTTTCCCTGACGTCAGCGCTCTAGCTGACTGCAGGGGAATCCTGTCCCGGGACCGTCTGAGGCTCTTCAGCAGAGCCGAGATCATGAGAGACCTAAAGAGTTACTTCACTGGAACAGTCTAAAAAAGTGTACTTGCAAACCAGGCGCACTTTGTAGACCATTCCAGTGAAGTAACTCTGTCTCTTACTCTCCAATCTGCTGAAGAGCCTCCGACGGTCCCGGGACCGGATTCCCCTGCAGTCAGCTAGAGCGCTGACGTTATGGAAAAAGGGGAGGGAGGGGGAAACAAACTGTGATTCTCTCTAACCTTTACATTTAGTTTAGTTTTTTAATGGCTACAAGACTAATATTAAAATGTGACAACAATAAACCCTGAGGACCATAGAAGGCACAGTATTGTGTAACACATCCTCTGCTCCTCAATGGATTAAGCAGCATCGCCCTTTGTGTTAATCTGGGTGGAGAATCGTATTGGCCACCACTAATCAATTCTGCAGGGATTGGTTCGCCAAAATGAATATTTAATTTTAGTGCAGAATATTATGTCCTTGGAAGCAGACCTAATTATTTATGGCTATATTTATAGAACCCCAAACGCCTCCACTGATGGCTTTCTTCCTACAAAATAAGTGGGAGTCCTGGGGGAAAAAAAATAAAAATGTCCGCCTCCATTGAGTATTAACTGAAGATTAATTCTGGAGAACCACTCAACACATTTGATTCATAGTGGTCATTACAATTTTCTACCTAGATTAAAGTATGCGGGGGGGCAAACAATAGGAGGTGTATTTGTCCATTTTAATATTGCAGTGATTCGTTAATACCGCTAGACATTTGTGACTTCTCTGTATCAAGCCATAATCTGTGCAAACAAGTACCTTATGTCATGATGAGTCTACATTGGCAGCTCTGGGATGTAACATTGTGTAGCAGGCTATTAACCCTTTGAGTGTCAGAGGTATTGAATGTGTTTGATACCTATCTGGCACTCAAAGGGTTAATTAATTTTAAGACCGTTCCCACAAAGTAGAAAATGTTATCTTGATTGTTGTGTTTAACTGTTCAGTCCACTCGCAAACATAATGGGGGCTATGCACTAAGGTGTGATAAAGAGGAGATGACTTCTCCAGTTCCTATGTTATTCTACGGAGCCAATGCCCTAAGATCTCTCCCAGCTTTGGAGGTCTTAGTGCATAGGCTCCATGGAAAAATACAAAAGCTGGAGAAGTTATTGTCTCTTTATCATGCTTTTTTAGTGCGTAACAACCAACAGATTTTAGCATGATAAGGCAGGGTTAGGCAACCGTTGGGGAAGATGGGAGATCTAGTCCAACAGCTGGTCTTTGCTTTCTAGCCCAGTACCTTCTCTTCTCAGGAGATTGTGCAGACGCTGCTACTTTTCTGGGATTTCATTGCTGGACGTCTCAGATGCTGTCGTGAACATCGCCTCTTCATTCCCAACAAATACAGCTCTCTGTCAAACATTCCTGCAGAGAGGGGGATGCTGAAAGTAGAGGGATGGGTTACTACTGCTGCCTGTGCACCAGGCCGATGATAAACGGTGGCCTCTATGTATAAAAGCACAGACACAAATCCCACTTATTTAACCCTCTGTGTGCCAGAAGGGTATATTATCCATTGTGGAGCATATGTTAGATAGCACTCAGAGGGTTAAAAGGTGATTAACTCCTTGAATACAAGCAATGCGTTGGAGACCTTTAGCATTCAAGGGTTTAAAGGGGAACTTTCACTTCAGAATTTTTTTTTTTACCGGATGTTTAAACAGTTAAGCAGTGTTAGGAAAGGTGCTTCATATTTTTACATACTTTGTTGCAACCTCAGTATAATGCTAATCGCTTCTTGCTGTAACGTTAGGAGCCGTTCACAGCTTGGACATCAGATATCTTACAAAGTAAGCAAGGTCCAATTATTCAATATTTGCAAGTACAGCTCCCTGCAAATTAACCCTCTGCAGCTAGAGTGTCCAAAGAGTGGGGAGACCTTTATCATCCAAGGGTTTATACACAAGGATAGTCAATTGTTGGCTCTTCAGCTGTTGGCGTGGTGGGGATGATGGGAGTTATATAGCTGGAAGGCCAACAATTAGCTACCCGCTAGATTACAGTAGTTGGAATGGTGCATAATCCCCCTTTATCTGTTAAAGGAGCAGTACACTTTTACTACAATTGCACATTATATAGGCAACTGAAACTGTTACAATCACATTCAGTGGCTCATCTCTGCCATAAAATGTATCAGAATAACTGTCTGGGCAACAGGTGGCACTGTTGCTAAAATTAAATAATAATAAACAAGAAATGTGATGACATCTCCCAGTAGCTGGGTTACGCTTATTTTAATCAACAGGAAAAGCCCTATGTATTTTATTGCGGCCTTTGATAAAATTGTAATGCTTCTTTTAAATCAATTAAATATGTTTTGCCCAAGTTCCCTTTTAAGAAGAATCATTTACTAAAGCAGAGTACTTGGGGTTCTGAGCATTTAATTTGATGAAATTAGGAACTTACTCATCTCGTCCAGGTCTGATCTTCACCTCAAATATCCCGAATACCGGCCTGTGGTCAGAGGTCTTCACCAGAGGGCAAGAAGCGTATTTCACTATGCGGATGTGATCTTTATACCGGCTCTTGTATACCACCCTGTCCTAGGGAAACAAAACCGTATTAACCGTGCGTTGGATACCCCCGGCACACAATTGGTTACAAAGAGTCTTAGCCCCTAAAAAAATTAGAAACTCTGTGGCAAACCATCCCATAGGGAAGAAAGTGCAGCTTTTCATTCAAGGATATCTGATTGTGTAGCTCAGTGCAACCAAAGTGCATTGCTGTGGCCTGCTATGAAAGCATTAGTTTACACAAATCTGACTGAATGTCATTGAGGCTGATAAGAAAACATGAGCAATTCTGCTGTAAATGAAAGATGATAAATAACACCACAAATTCCAATTGATGTAAATCCTTTGAGTGCCAGAGGGGCAAGCAACGCATTACCCTCTGGCACTCAAAGGGTTAATATTTTGAATGGCAGTGCAGTGGAAGACCTCTAGCATTTAGGGGGTTAAAGGTCCAATGGTGTGTACTTTTCAGCCTAAGTATGTTAACCCCTTAAGGACCCACAACGTGGCAGGATCGTCATGGCTAAAATGTGTGATAAAGACCCATAATGTTCCTGGAACGTCATGTATTTCAGGGAGGCTGCATGCTGTTCGGGGAGCCCTGAATCTGTTAATGGAAGGGGGGGATGCTCTGTGGTCCTTCAGTGTCTGTTGCGAGCGCAGTCGATCCTTAACCCTTTAAGGACCAGCCACACACAGCCAGCACTTGAGGAACACGGACAATTCTGTTCAGGGCTCCCAAAATAGCGTGCAGCCTACTGAGGAGCCCTGAAGTCCTGGCACGTCATGGGTCCTGAAGGGGTTAAAGACCTACAAGGTTAAACAGTCATAGTTTAAGAGACCTAATACACAATTAGATGACGAACTCCTTACGGTATAGGAAGGTGTTCTCTGTTTGGAGGTAGAATCGTAAGTATCACATCCGATGTCAAACTTATATGTAGGAAGGAAGTGAATTTTTGCTTCATCAAAACCTTTAAATATGGAACCTGCATTAATAAGTAAACAAATATATCTTAGTATGAGGTCTGTATTCAGACAAAGCCTGGAGTCAAAATGTGTTAATCATCAATCTAGAAGCCTACATGAGGCCAAGTCAGACTTTTTTTTTTTTTAAATAACCCTTTGAGTGCCAGAGGGGTGTGCAATGCGTAACTTCACAATGTGTTGCATACCCCTCTGGAACACAAAGGGTTACATTACACCTTTGGGTTTTGGTCATCAAGTGACGCCGTTTCCATAATTTAATATGGAGAGCCATAGCACAAATGAAATTAAATAAATGCCTTTCAGACACCACTCAGTGTGGCTGCAAATAGAGCGATTTATCCCTTTTGAGTGCCAGAGGGTACACAATGCATTGCTTCTGGCACTCAAAGGGTTAAATAATTAAATTGTTAACTTTTGAATGAAATCTCTCAGCAGGAAAAGCCCTGGAACATTGTTTTTTTTCTGTAGAAAAGTCTACTGATCCTTTAAAAATGACAGCCATTATCATCCGTTAGTAACGGATGATGGAAGTTGTAGTCCAACAGCAGCTGGATGACTGCAGGTAACGGACCCCTGGGATAGGGGTGAATTATTCAGCAGTTGGATTGGAAAAATACACTGGGACAGGAGTGTAGTCAGTCAACTGTCTGACCTCCATCATCTTCAGCCAGCTAACAGCTGTAGGGGCTGTATGTAGGAAGGTAAACAGAAGCAATTCTGGGAAGTAACCAAGCTGCACCACAGGGACAAATACAGTCCAAAAATGGCCAGTTGATTTAAATGGGGTTTGTTTGGAATAGTTCTATGCGTCCTATGGACTCTTCGTTTGTTCCAGAATTGTTCTTTCGTACTCTAAGAATGGCCCACAGTGTAGTAAACTCCTCTGGTTGGGACCAATAGGACGTGAAAACATTTACCTTCATTCATCTCCTTGGTCATCTGATCGTACTGCAGAAGGCGGGACATGTCTCTCTCCAGCTTGTGTTGCAGGATGGCATTCACTCCTGGACGATCCTTGTTCAGTCGGAAATTGAAGTCTCCAAACCAAAAAACAACATCGAATCGACTTGTCACGTCCGCTAACAGCCCAAACAAACCAATATTACAATTACATGTACAGTGAATGTTAGGATTGTAGATACATAGAGTAGTGTCACAAGAGCTTGCACTCATTTATAATTATAACCCTTTGATTGTCAGAGCAGTAGTTGCAATGCGTTGGATACCGCTATGACACTCAAAGGGTTTAAAGCAAACTGCACTAAAGTGGCTCTCAATTTATGCAGAAGAATGGCTTCTCTACGTAGGTGTCCTACATACAGCAATCATTTGTATCTATGTATATATCTTTATTTTGCAATTTTATTGTATTCAGCGAGAATTA